>JAEANM010003882.1:0-21663 GCA_017656035.1 Myanophis thanlyinensis
TACTTAGAGGACTAGAATCATTTATCTCCCCACCCTGGGACAGTAAGCTTTGGTAGGTCCCAGACATTGGAGCATATACTTCCAACGGTCCTTCTCATTGTGGGAAGCATATGCTCCAATTCCCTCCCATAGAATTATGCTTCCTCTCTCAGGCAGGCAGGGCATAGTTTCTTCTTGTTACAGATGCTCCAGAAGTCGATCTTTTGCTTCACCAATAAAAACACTGGAGTGGTTCCAGTCCAGGCTGAAGCTTTTATAGATTTTGACCAAAGTCACGTGACCTGTGTGAGCCAATGCAATTTCGCAGACATTGGAGCATATGCTTCCCACAATGAGAAGGACCGTATCAGGTAAGACCAACGTCCTTTCTCGACCTATGCCTGCTATAGTAAATTCTTTTGGGGATCAACTTTTAGATAAGAATAATTAAGTTCTGATCCATTAATTACTTTCCAGTATATATTGTTATATAGTCAGAATATCCTTTGTATTTATCAATCTCAAATAGTCCAAACAACAGCTGTCAGGAACTGAGGATTGTGTGATGATGATTCAGAGAGTTGTAGAACCCATTGTCCCTCCTGTCATTAGTTTGGGTTGATTCTGAATGAGTGCTCACCAGCTATCAGGAGAGAGATTATTGTGATACAGCAAGAGATTTCCTCCCAACTCCACAGGGCAGCCTCTGCCTCCCCCTTTGTCCCCCATGCTGGTCAGTGTTAGAGAGGATGATTCTTTTTTCAAAAGCATATCTCTGAGCTCGAAATCAGCTTGATGACCTGGTGGGTACAGTGAAAGAGTTTGAAGTTCAGGACTCTACAATCATCCAAACCAGGATATCCCCAGAGAACAGGAGAGGCAGGGTGCTTGGGTTTTGCCTGTCTAAAGGAGAAAAAGCGACTTTTTAAAAGCATAGCAGTTAAAGTTGACTTGAAATTACCTTATATCGAGATTGAGGATGAAATGAAAGCAAAGTCTTGAGGATATGGCTAAGACATAGGGTTTTTAAAAAAATATTTTGATTTATATTCTGTCCTTATTTGAAGAATTCAAGGCAGCCTGCTTGATACTCTGTGCTCCTAATTTTAGTTTAGTTTAATTTATTGTCATTGCACCTTGTACAACAAAATTAAATATTTATTTTGCTCAGAACAATCACTCTGTGAGGTAGATGGGTTGGGCTGAAGAGAGCAGTTGGCCCAAATGTAGTCACCCAGCCAGCTTCTATGTTGTAAGGAAGGACAAAAATTGAGTTTCCTGATTACTAGTCCAGCACCTTAACTAATTCACCAAAGTGGTTGTTGGATTGGCTGTCCGTTGGTTGAAAAAGATTTCTGAAGCTCACTTTTAAAATCATATTAATCTTATAACTTCTATATGTATTATTCTGAGCACTCTAGTCGGAACACATCTCTACAGTAAACTAAAAACTCATTCATTAACATGGTGTTTAAATGGTCTTATTTCCAGAGCTCAAGCAATTGCAATAGGACAGGCTTTAGTAGATGGGCGTTGGCTGGATTGCGTCAGTCACCATGATCAAATCTTTAGAGATGAGTATGCACTCTACAGACCATTACAGGTATGGATTTCTTTTGTGAAAAAGTTAGGTGTGGATTGGGTAGCTTGGACAAAAACTGTATCATTGTCTTGTGGCTTTGGATTCTCTTGAGCCAGATATTTCGGAATAGCAGCTTTTGTAGTTTCATGATGACCTTTGCTTAACAACTTAACAATTATTCAGAAAGTGTGTCCATTTATTCTTTTAAAAAAGTGTGTGAAAGCAATTTAATTTCTGATAATTAAAGAAGGAAAATAAAGAAAATTTCCACCCAGACAAATTTTTGGAGTGAGATGTGTGGCATATAAAATAAATACATGTGCAAGTGAGCTTATTTACCTAAGGTCACAAAATAAAGTTAGAAATTTATGGAATGTTCATTGAAAATAAGGCATTTTCCAAGAACTTCAGAAGAAAAATCAAAAGACAGATATTTAAAAAAAACAAATCATGTCTTAAAAAAAACCACCCTGAAGGCTTTAAATATAGATATTGAACATGTAACAGTTTAAATTGCTTCAGCAATAGGGGAAAATTATAAAGCTTTTTTACTACATACACATTTGGAGAAAAATAAGGATAAACCCACATTTCTAGTTTATACCAGGATTGTTCCTTATCATAAACATTGCTTAATGTTTGTTCCTAGAAATTCCTTCTGTCTACAATGATGCTTGCTTCAGACTTGCATTTGTAAAATTCATCTGTGATGAGGTCAAAATTGGTCTTTGAGATGCAACATTTTTGTTTGGTTAACTAGGAAATTGCTCAATTAGTACCTATGTCCTCTGTTGCAAAGTATACTAACCTTGAAGCAAAAATTGAGTTTCAGCATAATTATCTTGGCCTCATTCCTATATTTTCAAAGCTGTTATCTGAATTGTGTTACAAATAATTATAATAACTTTTCTGTAATATTATGATGGTGACCAATAATTAGTAGAGCTGTAAAGAATAATATGTAACTGAGTAGGGGAGTGAGTTACTGACTTTCATTAAATATCATTAAATAGCCTGTGAGAAAGGACAGCTAGTTAAAGAAGCATGTTGTGAAACAAAGTGGAGAAAATGAGGAATGCTTAACATGTTAATACCACAGGTGAATGTATCTGAAAGCATGTATACTTCAAAAACACAAATTCCTTGGGCTGTCCATTGGGTGGTTGGTAACATTCTCATTTTCAGGGCTAGAATTCCCATACATTTGTGATCATTTGAATTTCCTGTGGGATTTATTAGCATGGCAACAAATTCCATGTTTAAAATAGAAGGGAAGAACTTTTAAGAAGAAGAGAGTTTTGAGAACAACAAAAGTTTGACAATTTTAATCCCCTGTACCAAAAATAAATTTTCTATTTTATGGATCAGAAGGCTGTTATCCCTTAGTCAATATTGGTTCCTAACTTTATTTGCATGTAGAGAAAAACAACTATTGGTTTATTTTTTGTTTCTCTTTGTTTTACTTGCGAGTTCTGATTTTGTCAGCAAAAGATACACTTTTGCTCATTTTTAATTTCCTCTGCAAATGACCTGTTAATCTGATTGTGTTAATCTCGTATCTCTATTCTGTATAATTCATGTTCTAGTATTTCTTCCTTCATTAATTTTACAGAGTACAGAATTTTCTGAAACTCCTTCTCCAGACAGCGATTCTGTCAACTCTGTGGAGGGCCATTCTGAGCCATCATGGTTCAAAGACATCAAGTTTGATGACAGTGACACAGAGCAAATTGCAGAAGAAGGAGATGACAACCTGACTAGTGAGTCTCTGTGTCTGTCATTTGAGGATTCCATTTTAGCTGCTAGTCCCATTGCCGCTGCTTTCTGCCTGCTCTACTGTAGAAGCAAATGCTTTTCCCCCCTAATCCTTTTATGCCCGTTGCCTCCAACTCATGTGTCTAATTCTTAGTATTACAACTCCCATTAGGAAAAATGGGATTTGTAATCTAATTGATCTGGAGGATACCAGACTGAGAAGATTGCTTTAAACAAATGCAGCATTTTCCATGCAGTCAGTTAGACTGTTTTAGTTTTGTTTTCAGGCTTTAAATATGCATAAGGTGTTTGCAGTGCATCTCTGTAGCACGATGGTCTGATAAAATAAATGGTTCTCAAAGACCATCAGAATTTTAGAAAAGCCATGAAACACAAGTGGGTGAAAGTACTGTCTTGCTTTCTTCAGCAGTCAGTTTCGTGTAATTAAGATAATGTCTCTCCTCTCCTTGATATCCTCCTGAAACCTGTTATTTGCACCCACCCTCTCCTCCCTGTATTCTTCTTCTCCTCACTGAAATCCAAAAGATTCTGCCAGCCCTAGCAAGCGTACCTCAGTCAGCAGCTTCCAGTCTGCCATGGACAGCGACTCAGCTGCTTCCATCAGCCTGAATGTGGAGCTGGACAACGTGAACTTCCATATCAAGAAGCACTCCAAATACCCACATGTGCCCCCTCATCCTGCTGACCAGAAAGGTAGGAGGTAGCTGCCACTTGGAGTTGCCCATAAGAGAAAGCAAGGCTGATGCCTCAGTTCAGATATGCCCCAAATAATCCTGTAATCTTTTTACAGTTAGGAAACTCCTGTCTGTTTTTCATTTTCACAAACAATAAGTGTTGCCTATACTATCTGTGAGTTCTTGCGTAACTCCTCTGATATTTGATTTTTCTCCATGGAGTGTAAGAGTTTTGATGAACATCTACTGTGAAGATAGCGGCTATAAACAGGGATCTTCCTGGATAGAGCTATGCCAGTCCTATTTTGGGTAGAATACTGAGATACAAAAAACTAAATTTGGATTTAGTCTCATAAAATTATAGTATTAAATGGAGTATTTTAGAGAATTTGTCCAAACCAGTGCAGAAACCTGAATTTCCTTTTCTTCTTTCTGTCTCAGACAAAACGCTTTTCGGTATTTGATCTTTACTTTCCTAAAAGAACAGAGAAGTTACTGTCATGTTGAGTAGCTTAATCCAGGCCCCTTGCATGTTGCAAGCATAAAGCATTTTAAACTCTGATTTTCTTTTACTTATCAGAATGAAGGCAGTGAAGGATCTCCCCTTTAAGTTTTTATTAAATTTATTTATTTATTAAATGAATATTTAATATTCATTTAAATATTAAATAAATAATTTATTAAATTTATCCAAAAGATAGGTTCAAAATCCAGATATCCAAAATCCAGGATCTCAACAAACTTGAACACTGAGCCCTATCTAACAAAATGAAATTCAACGTAGAGAAAAATAAGATATTACATTTAGGCAAGAAATATCAGATGTGCAGGTACAAATTATGTGAAACCTTCTCAATAGCAGTAACTGTGAGAGGGATCTTGGAGTCCTAGTGGACAATCACTTAAATATGAACCAGCAGGGTGCTGTAGTAGCCAAAAAAGCCAACACAGTCTTAGGTTGCATTAACAGGGATAAAATCAAGATCACATGAAGTATTAGTACTGCTTTATAAAGCCTTAGTAAGACCATAATTAGAATACTGCATCCAGTTTTGGTCACCATATTATAAGAAAAATGTAGAGGCTCTGGAAAGAGTGCCGAAAAGAGCAACAAAGATCATTAGGGGGCTAGAGGCTAAAACACATGAAGAACGGTTGCAAGAATTATGTATATCTAGTATAGTGAAAAAAAGGAATAGAGGTGATATGATAGCTGTCAGAACTTTTTGGAGTTCTGATTGCGTTGCTGATGTTGTGTGGAACCCTGACAATAGCGGTGTTCCAATATCTAAGAAGATGAGGGCAATCTACTCTCCAAAGTACCTGAAGACAGGACAAGAAGCAATGGATGGAAATTAATCAAGGAGAGAAGCAATCTAGAACTAAGAAATTTCCTGACAGTGACAACAGATAACCAGTGGAACAGTTTGCCTTCACAAGCAGTGGGCACTCCATCACTTCAGGTGTTTAAGAAGAGACTGGACAGCCACATGTCTGGAATGGAAATAGGATCTCCTGCTTGTGCAGGGGGTTGGACTACCTCCAAGGTCCCTTCCACCTCTTTTATTGTGTTAAATTTATATGCTGCCAACCTCACTGCTGGAGGGACTCTGGGAGACTTACAAAATGATAAAAAAAATCCAGATAAGGATGAGCTTTTTGTCTAATCTTTTCTTTTGACAACTTTGCTTCACAAAAATAATTACAGGATTCTGTTCTAAAGAAAAGAAAAAAGGTAAATTTTCCTGTGCCTGTAATGATAAAAGCTAACAAATAACCTTAGATATTGTAATTCAATATTTGATTCTGCTGCTTCATGCATGGAATAACATTGTTCACTAAAATTAATACTAATAATCAGTTCCTATGAACGATTTTCATTTTTCTAATATTGCATGATACTAATATACCAAATGCTTTTGAAAATATTTCTTGGTTTTCATTGGAAGGGAAAGGAATTTTGTTTCTAAGCAGAAAAATCTTAGCAACTCAGTGGGAAATGTTACAGAAATATAACCCAGTCATTTATGAAACTAACCAATCTCTGCCTATCCAAGCCTTTGAATTTTATGCAGATTAGGACATTAAAATGATGCTTCTATCACTGTGACTCCAAGTATTTATTATTTTATTTATTTTGTTTATATCCCACCTTTATTATTTTTATAAACATCTCAAGGTGGTGAACATATCCAACACACTTTCTTCCTTCTATTTTCCCCATAGCAAGACCCCTATGAGGTGAACTGGGCTGAGAGAGAATGACTGGCCTAAGATCACCCAGTTGGTTTTCATATGCTTGGATCTGAAAATTGCTTTAAATCATTGTTTCACCACAACAGCATTAAGTTAGTGTATAATATTGTTTCATTACTCAATGAGTTGGTGTCAGTCATTTTTCCTAAAGAAATAAAAATAGATACCGTACTCAGAAGAAAATCATGGAAGGTCATATCTGAAGATTTAGCCATTATTGAGTACCACTTTCTATTTTAGTAAAAACTATAAATATTTTGGAAGATACTTATTTTGATCCAGCAATTACTTTTTTGAAGCAGGGTATGATTCCTGATGTAGGGTATGCAAATTTCAGGGGAAAAATAGGAAGAGCATATAACAAATAGAAATTCTCTTAACTTTATATTTCAAAACAAGTCTATGAAATATATAGCAATGATAATAATATGCAAGCAGTTGAATGATCCTGATTATGTAGAGTGATGAGCTGTTACAGCATGGCATCTCTTAAATATCCAGCCATTTATACCTGCTTCCTTAGCAAATAGGTTTATTTGAAACTAATATAATATAGTAAAACTCTTCTTCCCCCATACTGTTAGTTGCTGGGCAGAGGGTTGTGACATACATTGACCAGTAAATAAAATGAATTAATATTTGGAAATAAGCCCAGGCACCCAGAAATAAAGCAAAACCAAATGGTATGGCAGAGAGTACTTTGGGAGGATAAAAGGAGAGTGGTATCAATTCTGTGCACTAATAGTTACAGTATGTTGTAATTGGCCTTGTGCAACACGGAAGCCATTTTGTGACTAAGCAAGCTACAGTAGCAGATACGTTTGAGAGCATCTGTGACAGAACTCAGCACTTCAAATGTATTTATAACTGAAAAAGATTGCCTATCTCTTCTGAAAACAACATGATGTAAAGCCTCATTCTCTTAAAGGAAGATTTTTGGCAAAATATTTATGTGAATAATTTCAGATTATGATATATTGATTGGTTTAGGCCTCTAACTAAAATATTGCTTTTAAAACCATACTTTGTAGAATATTCCATAGTCACCTGGGCTTATACATCATGATTCAAAAGCTACAATAACCACAAACAGGCATAATAATATTTTAAATGCTTTAGCAATCAGTTCATTGTCTCAGAAATTATGTTATGGACCACACATCTAGTTCTAGGTGGCTTGGCAAATCAACACTTCCTCACTAAAAAGTTTTCAAAACGTAGTTTGCATAGGCTATGTGTCAAACTTCACCCTAAGTATTCAGGATAACTCAATATAGTGTAAAGGGAATTGTATTTGAATTGTGTTAATACTTCCTTTACTTCTATAATCTGTAATGGTGTTGGGGACTGTTTGCTATGGCTCACTAGTAATGTATGTACTGCCTCATAAACTCCTTTAAGTATAAGTGTACTTGGGGGTTGGTAAAATCCCATTCCAGAGAAGGAGCAGAGGACCACAGTGGCCCCCCCCATAGGTAGAACAAAATGAGGACTCAAAATAGGAATTAAGCTGTCTTTTTGTAGCAGTGTGGCCTGTTTTATACTGGATGTATGCATATGTGATATGCAAACATAACATCAGGCCCACTAGCTGAAGTAACGAAGGTGGGGGCAATGAGCTCTCCCTTAAGGCTTTCTTCCCTGTTCTTTGAGATATCAGTGTAGCAACTTGTGTAGGAGAGGCATTATTTCTTTTAATCATGCTTCTGGCAGTATTTGCCCTATGAGAAAGAGCTTGTGGGGACAAGGCAAGAATACAAATTTGTTGTCCCAGTTCTCTCCTGGAATAAATTCTCTGTAGATTTCAGATCCAAAAGTGTTGTGTTTTTTCCCCAGCCATTAACTGAGGACAAAGTTGAGTAACTGAATTGTTGTCAGGGGATGTAGGGAAGGGATGTGAGTAATATTTAACCCATCTCTTGTCCTAAATGAGGCAAGCAAGACCACTCCTTGTCTTGTTTAAATGCTTGCCATTAATTAAGCCTCACTGGAAAATATTTTTATTCAGCATCTTTTTCATATGCTTTTTCATATCATACTGGTTCCATTGGACAATAATTTAGTATTTATGCTGACACAATGAAGGAGAAAAGAATGAGACAGATTCTCTTAGGACAGGTTTTCAGTGACTATGACTCATATTTCTTATTAATCTGGAATGAAAGGGTGTATATGTTATATGATAGCATACAAACATAACCTGTCTTTTCTCCTCCCATTTCTCTGTTTTCTATCTTCATTCAGAGTATATGATTGCTGACAATGGAGGACAACAAATGATCTCAATAAGTGATGCGTTCATCAAAGGTAAGTTGAATGTGAAAGCGATGCCCTCCACCACAGAAAATGGGATCATATAACATTGGGTGAATGTCAAATTATTTTCCTTCCAAGTGCAGTGAAGGCATACTATTGGAGTAAAGACGGTCTTACGTGTAGAAGTCTTTCAGTACTTAAAAAAACCCTGCCTTTCCTTCTGGCTTCTGTTTTTGCCATTTGTCTTTTAATTTAACTAGTTTTCTTTTAAGCTTAAAGCTATAAAGTACAGCTTTAATATTTTAACATATTAAGTATGTTTATTCTGCTTAAATAATTCAACAAACTTTATAGTTAATTTCTAGGTTTCATTGCATGCTAGTTGAATAAGTAAAAAGCGCTATTTTACCTCATAAGAAATCTTTTCATACGAATTAAATTTAGTGTATTTGATCTATAGAATAATGAAAATAGCAAAACAAATACCTTAAAAGCAGAAAATGCTGGTCTGCCTCAGGTCTTTACAATCATAATAGGTTTTTTAAGTTTTAAAAAGAAACATTTTTTAAAAATAGTTAATATATTAAAACAGTTTTGGAATTCACTCTTTTATTTTACTTTCTTATATGTAAAACAGAAAGAAAAAAGCACAGAAAACCCATATAAGATTTCATTCAGTCTAATTTAAATAAATAATTTAACATTGACCTCATAATATTCTTCTGTCTTTCCATTGTGTTGATAGAGTTCATAAATGAAAATTGAACTTCTATCTATAAATGTAAGATTGTAGATCCGGAGTAACTCCTATCTGTTCAGTCTGAAATAATTATATTAGCTATTTTTCTTGTTAAAATTCAGATGCCTTTAAAAGTTGATTTAAAAGTTTATTTTTCACATGTCTGAAAACTGATTTTGATTTCAAATTTCTAGAGTTGATTTTGCAATAGCTCATGGCTATTAATGCTTCATGACTTGAAAAGACAATTATAACAAAATATAATAAAATATAGTAAAAAAATAAATAAAATATAATAAAGATGGAGCCAAGCACCTATGATAATATCAAATACAGTAGGTCATAGTAACTTTCCATGAGGAGCAGTGATGCATTCAGTACAGTCTTTCTCCATATCTAGGACTTGTGGGAGAAGTCTTTAGTCTTTGACTGCAGAATACAGTAATTTTTCCAATAATTCCCCCCCCCCCCACAAACTTTGCTTTGGTTGCACAACATAGATCTGTGCAAATCTATACAAGATTAAGTGGTGTTTGGTGCACAAATTAATATGAAAATATACAATTCCATCTCTATTTTTGTTTGTTTTTTAGAGTCACTTTTTAACCGGAGGGTTGAAGAAAAATCCAAAGAGCTTTTCTTCACACCCCTAGGCTGGCATCACAGCAATCTGGATCTGCTGAGGGAGGAGAATGGGGAAAAACAAGCCATGGAGAGGTTGCTGTAAGTTAAGTGAAGAAGAGTGAAACCTGGAGAGTACCTACTTTTGAGCATAGTTACTGTGGCCCCCCTAGTGGCACCAGTTTACATAAATTTATATCTTGTGTGAGAAGTAAAAAACAGGAAATCTGTTCTTAATTTTTGTAGTGTTGAAAAGAGTTTAATACTAAATAAATGTTCTAAATTTTGTTTCATATATTAAAAAAAATTCATAGAAACTTTTCTGTCAGACTAAAAATGTTTCTCATTAAGATTTTGCAGAAAGAGAAAAGTGGTAAATCATGAAATGGATGGTTTTGCTAAGAACAAGAAAATGTACAGACTTTAGTTGACTTTCTCCCCTGACTCCAACTTTCAGTTCTCCAAAAAAGGTAGTACAGATACATAGTCCTTAAGATAGGTCTGATCATTTAACAGCTGTTCCAACTTACTACAGACCACCAAACCTACATACAGCCCCATTTCAAAGTCATGATGACTGCAGTGCTGTCCATCACCCATTGCATTTGCCTTTTAAAGATTTCCTGACTTAATGTTGGGGAAGGAGGACAGACCACATGATTCTGAATCATCACACATCTCTGAATTGCTGCCGCTTCTGAAATTGTGCCATGTGGCTGGCGATAAAACAATCCATTTTGCTTTATTGCGGTTTGCACAGCACTACAGAAGGTTTCTGCAGTACTGTGCAAACTGCATTAAAACAAAATGCAATACTCAGAAGCTTCTGCAATCTTGTATAGATCTCATTAAGGCATCAAAATGGAGCACTTTTTTCCTCGGCCACACAGCTGCCATTCTGTGGGACAAAATAATGTCTACTGGAATTTGTCATGTAGCCTTGTAATGAATCAATCTATTCCAGCCCTCTGGAAGGCTTCAGAACTCTTCAAAAGGGTGGAGAAGGGTATATGGCCTGATGGGATGGGAATCAGGCCTAAAGCCTGAGGGACCAGGTAAGAGTGGGAAAAGGCCTGTAGAGACCCAAGGGGCAGGAAGCAGAGCCCAGGTGGGATGGGGAAGGTCTCAGGAGGGCTATTGCAAATGGGCTTGGACCTATACTAGGCCTCCAAGGGCCTCCCCCACTCTTGTGGTACCCCATGCTCTGCATAACGACCTGCACCTTCACTTAATGATTCATTGAGTTATGTAGGATGTTGGGGTTGTTAAGTGAGATGCTTCCTTACGATTGTATCTTGAGGACTACTTGTATTAAACATATCATCTGAACTTTGACATCAGTGCAAGGCAGAGAACTTGTATTTATCGCTGCTTGGCTACTGAAAGAGGTATGGATTATTTCTATGGAAATAAACCTCTTCGTTAATTACCTACAATAAATGTCTCACCAAGAACTTGTAATTCCTTTAAAAAATATTTTTTTTACTTTTAGCCAGAAATGCAAAGAAGTTTTCAGATAAATGGCCTATGTATCAAATGTTAATATCTAACCAAGTCACATATTTTGACTCTTGTTTTCACATTTAGAAGTATTTATCCTGAAGCTACATACTTGTACATTTTTTTCTTCTGTCCAAAGGTTTTGCAAATTTTGATTATTTGCAATTAACATCTGAAGTTCACCACTGGCCAAAAAGTACATATATTTGCACAGAATCTGCCCCAATATCTATAATGACTATAGCTCTCTTCTTTCTTGAACCTTTATCATGTTTATCTGCAGCTCTGCTAATCATAACCACATGCTGGCTCTACTTCAACAGCTGCTATACAATGAAGCATTGTCCCTCTCCTGGCGTGATATAATTGTGCCAGTGGTCTGCCAGGTGGTTCAGACCGTTCGACCTGATGTCAAGAACAGAGATGATGATATGGACATTCGCCAGTTCGTCCATATCAAAAAAGTGAGTCTTGTGTTTAGAATTGAGAAAGGAGAAAAGAAGGGGGACCTACTTTCAAAAGACATCCTTTCTGAATATTTGCCTGATTTGTGACACATTAATCCAACTATACTCCCACTACCAGGGATTTGCCTACCTTTCTGTTTTTCACTGTCTAGTCATGTAAAATAGGACAGGGTAAAGCATCAGGCAGGCTAGTTAATTAACTGTATTTGAGAAATGGATCATATTCATCCTACCTTAAATCTTTATTTTGTTCTGACATAATTTTTAATGTGCCATTTTATGTGTTTAACTTTATTGTAAAAATATTTTTTTCTTTCTTCTCCCAACTATTGACAGAATTGTGTTGGCTGCTGCTTCATTGCTAAGAAAGCTGTCACCCACAATTCCCATTTTCACCAGCCACTTATGGATAGGAGAACTAGGATTAGTTTGTTTCTTAATTTAAGTTGGAAATTAGAAAATGCAAACATAAACATAATGTTTATTATAATTTTGCAGATTCCAGGTGGAAAAAAATTTGACTCGGTAGTGGTGAATGGCTTTGTATGCACCAAGAACATAGCACATAAAAAGGTATGGGGGAACCATTTTTATGTAATATGAGGGGAAAACAGAACAATGGCATTATGAATGTTCTGTGCAATTCTTAATGACACAGCATCTTTTGCTCTTGATGTTATTACACTTCACCATAGTTCTGTAAAAAAGTATTTGTCCACCCTTTTCCCTTGGATTTTTGGATATGATGAAATATCACCTACAGCCTGAAGCAGCAAATGCATCTCTAAACAATGCGACCATTATCTCTATGCTTGGCAGTTGGGATAGTGGAATGCAGCATTTGATTTCTGCGATATATGACACCCATTTTTTCTATAGAGCATTTATCCATGAATCTGAAGAATCACACAGATGCTTTTTGATATATTTTTTGATAAGCATCAATTTTCCTTTTAATGAGTTGTGAGTAACCTTTGCTTTCCTGTTGATGAAGTCATGAACTCTGATCACAGTAAGATGGATCGCTATAGACATCTGGATTTTGTTCTGCCTTCTTTACCTAAAAGATTTTATGCTGTTCTCTCAGAGTGATTTTAACAGGATGACTCCTTTTGGGAAGATCCAGTATTGTTGTATAAACTGTGACTTTGTGGCTGTGACTGAATGCTGGACTTAAGTTTTATAAACTTTTCTAGACTGATGGAGATCAATTACTTTTTTGGTAGAGATCTTGAGAAATTTACTTTCAGTGGATTATGATTTGTTTGAAGAATCTCTGTAGGGAGAACTTATCTTATCCACATTTGTAAGAATAGCAGAATAACAGAGTAACAGTAGGAAAGGACCTCCGAGGTCTTCAAGCCCCTTTTTAGACTGGAGACCCTATATTATTCTGGACAAATGGCTGTCCAATCTGTTCTTAAAAACCTCCAGTGATGAAGCACCTAGCATTTCCTGAGGGAAGCCATTCCACAGATTAATTGTTGTCACTGTCGGGAAATTTCTCCTTAGTTGTAGATTAGATCTCTCCTTGATGAGTTTCCATCTTCCCCTTAGGTGCTTTGAAGGATAGGTTGACCCCCACTTCTCTGTGACTGTCTCTCAAATACTGGAAGATCGCTATAATGTCACACCTAGTCCTTCTCTTCATTAGATTAGACTTATCCAGTTCTTGCAATCATTCATTGTATGTTTTAGCCTCCAGTCCCATTATCATCTCTGTTGCTCTTCTGTGCATTCTTTCTAGAGTCTCAACATTTTTTTTGGTATTGTGACCAGTACTGGATACAGCTCTTTTAGCTAATATTTCATGTGACCTTGATACTATTTTTCTGTAGATGCAGCTTAGAACTGCATTGGCTTTTTGGGCAGCTGCAGCACACTGCTGGCTCATACTTTCGTGATGGTCCACTAAGATACCTAGATCCCTCTCACAGTTACTGCTATTGAGCCAGGTACCACCGATTCTATACCTGTGCATTTGGCTTTTCTTGCCTAAGTGTAACACCTTATTTTTCTCACCACTGAATTTCATTTTGTTGAATAGGACCCAGTGTTCAAGTCTCTTCTAAAGCATTGGCTATTCCTCCCAGTTTGGTGTCTGCAAATTTGATGAATTCACCTTCTATCCCTTCATCTAAATCAGGGGTGTCAAACTCTATTTCATTGAGGGCTGCATCAGGGTTGTGTTTGACCTTGGGGAGCCAGGATGGGCATGGTGAGGGTGGGCATGGTCATCTCAGTGTCACTTGTGTTGGGGGCACCTGGGGTGCCCCAACCACTCTGCCAGCGAAAACAGGCTCTCACGCTCTGTTTTCAGCTGATATAGCCTCCTGCAACCTCTGCCAGCAAAAATGGATCTTGGCAGGGCTGCATGCAGCTCTGTTTTCTCTGGCAGGCTGGTTTACTTCCACTGCAGGCTAATCCTTCACTGTTTCCAGGGCAGTCCCGCAGTCCAGATCTAAGCACCCCAGGGACTGGATTTGACCCCCAGGCGTTGTTTTGACATCCCTGATATAAATTGTTTATGAAAATGTTGAAGAGTACTGGGCCTTAGAGAGAGCCTTGGAGTACCTCACTGCATGTTTCCTTCCATGTAGATGTAATTCCATTAAAGATTACATGTTGAGTGTAGTTGGTCAGCCAGTTATGAATCCATCTGCTGGTGATGCTATCTATCCCACATTTTTCTATTTCTATTTACTTGTGTGACACTGAGCTACAAACTTGTTTTACTAACACTGCAATACAACTTTGCAGACAAATGCATTTCATAATTTTTATCTAATTCCAGATGAATTCCTATATTAAAAACCCCAAAATCCTTCTGCTGAAGTGTTCCATTGAATATCTTTACCGAGAAGAAACAAAATTTACATGCATAGATCCCATCGTCCTCCAGGTGAGAATAGTTTTATTTTCCTTGTCCTATTTATTCAAGTTAACATTTTAATGTTAACTTTAATGTCAAAGCCTAATGAATTAGTGTCAGGATTCCAAGTAACAGACCCAATGAAATCAAAACTTTGAGGCCTGAACTTTTCTCAAAGTAAAATTTTATTAGGAATGCCATATTGGCATGGCTGGTGAAAACCCGACTCTGAAGGACCCCATCCAAATCAAAACCCAGAGTTCTTGCCCCTTAGGTCACAGTCTATCACATGGCCCAATCAGGTTACAATCCTCTTTCGGCTGCCTTTGGTCCACACCTTCCAATCACCTGGTGGGGACATCCTTGGCTCCCATGGGAAAGAATGTTATTTTGGCTACAATTCCTCTCCTCTCCCTCCCCCCCCCCTCCAATTTCCATCTCCTGCCTCACATTCCCACAGCAGCAGCCCTGAAGATTTTCAAAATGATTCCAGTGCTGGCAATTAGTTTGTTTATGGATTTTTGAGGTTGGTTTTAGTAACATTTTCTTTGTGCTTGACTAGCTGTTCTCAGGCTAATTGCTAACGGTTTCTCTTTTAGAGATCTTTTGGCTGAATGCAATAATATTATAATATTATACAATTATAAATACACAGTAATATTTTTATAACACATCATATTTGGGAATTTTACAGGAAAAATTTACAGGAAACAAATGCTTCTGCCACCAACTTTCTTCATAGCAGATTTGATGTGAAAAGCCCTGTGCTATGCACTTCATGTTTCACATGTGCTTAGAAAATCTTCAGTAAATGATACCGATTTTAACTCTTCTAGTGTTCAAGAACATGGTATTCCAGCTCCTGCCTACCTAGCAGTTTGAAAGCATGCAAACGCGAGTAGATTAATAGGTACCACTTTGGTGGGAAAATAACAGTGTTCCATGTTTGGTGTTACAGCCATGCTGGCCACATGACCATAGAAAATGTCTTTGGACAATGCTGGTTTCTTTGGTCAAGAAATGGAGATGAGCACTGTGACCTAGAGTTGGACACGACTGGACAGGGAAACCTTTGCCTTTACTAGTATTCAAGAGCTCTATGAAGTATTCTCAGAACAATTTTATACACGTTAACTTAGGAATACATTATGGGGTTTGTAACGTTTGAATGGCACAAAAGTTAACATATCAATTGTGTGCACACATACATGCACGTGAGTGCACATACATACTTGATTTTAAAGTCTACACAAAACTAGTGTTTGTAAATCTATTTATATAGGGGCAGATATATTATACTATTTGGTCAGTTCCAAAAAGGATAGGGAAAAAAATGAAAAATATTTCTCATAATTTTGAGGTTACATGTGTGAGAATCTGTAAATATATTTTCAATAATTTAATTGTGAACCAAAAATGAAACCATTTTTGAAGCATTTCTTCTCAATCTTAAAAGAATGTGTCCTAGCATTTTGAATATAAAATGTTTTTAATGAGTGAACTGAAATTTTAGAAATGTATCTGCTTTTTTTTAGTTTATGATCTAATTATATAAGCTGTTATATGCACAATTTAAATGATACGTAAATTATGATGGTACTTTACTCATCTCTCCCTTCCCTTAGGAATATCTCATAAAAAAAAAAGAAAAACTCTCAAGTTTTTCAAGTTCAATCTTAAAGAACTCCAGAAATACTCTAATGGATTATGCAATGCTCAGTGTATGACTGCAAAGTCATTTTTATCATTTTAGGAAAGGGAGTTTTTGAAAAACTATGTTCAGCGAATAGTGGATGTCAGACCTACTTTAGTCTTGGTTGAAAAAACAGTATCCCGTATTGCTCAGGACATGCTTCTGGAACATGGCATTAGTTTGGTCATTAATGTTAAGCCTGTAAGTACTGACATTTTAAATTATATTATGATTGTGTACTTCAAAGTGCTTTCACATTGTTAAAAGCTCATACATCTTAAATATGGTAAAATGTAATGAAACGTATAAATAAATCATTCTTTTTGTGTGAATGCACGTGTAAATAATTTTTTGTATATTTTTGATAAAAAGGGTTGTAATGCTTTCATTTATTGGGCAAAAAAGAACATTTATATAAAAACGTTTAAAAATTCTAGAAAGTGATTGAACCAAGAAGTAAACATTAAACCCCCTAAAGTACCTGTAAAGTATTGCTCCTTTTGCAGGTCTATTTTCTTGCTATTTATTTTCTTGCTATTTTCTTTTTAACGCTTTGTTCTTTATGACATTGACACAAGGCTAAGTGTTTTATGTGTTTAAATATCAAATTTATATAGCCTCCCCATCTCACAAAAATTGTATTCTTGTGATATCCCTTATTTTCATAAATAGATCTCTTGTTTTTGTCATTTTGGTTCTTTTCCTATTTGTCTACAGTCTAATTCAAATACACTTCTTTATTTCTGTTCACTTTTAGTTGGAAGTTTGCATTAAATTCTCTAGTTTCTCTAATGTCTATCTTCTTGCCTTGTTTATGTTAGTTATTTTTGTGGCCTTGTTTGGTAGCTAATGTGTTCTTCATTTTCTTTTTTGTGATGTAGTTTCTGGCTTCCTCTTTGACAATAATTTAACCTCTTCCCATAATTTTTCATGTTGTCTGTCCACTGGATCTTTGAATCTCTTTCTAAGCTTACTTTTATAGTCTTCTGGAATGGGTTCTTCATTATATCTCATTAGGATTGGATCATTTCTAGTCTTTGTTAGTCTTATGAGTACTTCTGTGATTAGAGATGATGTCTATGGAGATTCTCAGTCATGCAGGTCATAGTTGTCCCAAAGGTGTTTTTTCAAGAGGCAACTGACTTCTTCAGCTTAGATGAGAAGCGTTACATCTTACACCCCCAACCAAAGAAAATCCAGAAAAGGCACCTTTGGGACGATTAGAGCTAATGGTCTAATCCAGGGGTGGGCAAACTTTTTGACTCGCGGGCCACAATGGTTTCTAAAAATTGACAGAGGGGCTGGGCCAGAATAGGAGAATGGTGTGTTTGTGTGAACTAATATAAATTAAATGTAAAAACCACTACATGAAAAAATTTGGCCTTTAACAGGCAGCAAAACACCATTGTGCTTAGTTTATTGGAAAAAATGTTGCTGAATGCTTAGCTTTTCATTGGGCTGATTCCTGCTAGTAACTAATTCGGCGGGCCGGATTAAAAAGCCCAACGGGCCAGATGTGGCCCACGGGCCGTAATTTGCCCATGTCTGGTCTAATCCATGGTCAGGACCCAGCAGTATTTTGCAATGCAGCAACACCTAAAAACTTTAGGTAGAGGACTTTTATACAGGGCTGTAAAATGATTATGCCAATAAAAATACTGAAGGAGACTTTTGAAAATGGAATCAGAAAATAATACAGGCAGTCTTCAACTTATGACTGCTCATTTGGCAAATGTTCAAAATGAATATGGCTCTGAATGAAGAGAATTACAACTTCTGATCAGAGTTATGGCTGTTGCAATGCCCCCATGGTCACATGATCAAAATTTGGGTGCTTGGCATGTAAACTACAGTATGTCCTTGGGAGGAAATGTAGGATATAAGTCTGATGAAGAAGAAAAGACATAAGCCAAAAGCAGTCTTTATCAATATTTTGCAGCATGTTCTGGATCGAGTAAGTCGAATGACCCAGGGAGATGTATTGGTGTCAATGGATCAGTTGTTAACCAAACCACACCTTGGGACCTGCCATAAATTTTATATTCAGGTGTTCCAGTTACCTAACGGTGAGTAAAGCCAAGAGGTTCTGTTATCCTTTTATGTCTGGCTGTCTAGAGTTTAGACTAATGTGAAGATAAAATAAATTTTATATGATTGACAACATTAATAAAACATTGGAATTTATGCAGTGCTTTTCTTACTGCCATCTTAAAGTTAGGACAGAATTCTTATTTGCAGGTAGCACACTTAAGGTTGAGAGCATTGCGTGTCTCTTCTATTTATAAAGCCCTATAACATATGAATTAGGTCTTCTGGTTCAGCCTTCTAATCATAATTTTCATTAGCTGGTTTTATTGAAAGCATCATTGTGTAGTAAGCATCATTCTCTTCTCTTTCAGAGCAAGCCAAAACTCTGATGTTTTTTGAAGGTTGCCCTCAACACCTGGGCTGCACTGTCAAGTTGCGTGGTGCAGGAGAGTATGAATTGGCTCGAGTGAAGGAGATCCTTATTTTTATGATCTGTGTGGCCTATCATTCCCAGTTGGAGATATCCTTCCTTATGGACGAGTTTGCCATGCCTCCTCAGTTGAGTAAAAATGGTTCCTTCCAAAGTCTGATGGAAGAACATGGGGAAGAAGATGGGCAGCAAGATCTGCTGAACTTAGAATTTGACACAGCAGGAAAAGAGGCTGATGTAGTCTCAGATAAGCTATCTGTTATATCTGAATCTATGTCTCTAGATGAGATAGGCTCCCATGAACAACGAACTTTGACAGAAGACAATGACCAGATCAGTGGTGATTTACAAGAAGTTGCTCCCCAGAAGCAGCAAGGGTATCCTCTGGTGGATTCGTTATACAGAGCAAAAATAATTTCTGAAGCCTTTTTACCTCTTGACTTGACTGAAGAACAACTAGGAATCTTAGATACTGAACAATTGGAAACTTTAGGGGTAATTAATGACTACCAGGAGCCTAAGAGTCAGGCCAGGGAGTTTAGAGATCCTTTGCAAGATGACACTGGGTTGTATATCACAGAGGAAGTGACTTCATCCGAAGATTGCCTCAAAACTATTTCTTTAGCATTTAAACAAGAACTGAAGGATGTTATTCTCTGTATTTCCCCAGTAATCTCATTCCGTGAGCCATTTCTGTTAACAGAAAGAGGCATGAGATGTCCCACTAGAGAATATTTCTCAGAGCAAGTTTTTTTTTCTCCTCTACTCAACAAAGACTACAAAGAACTGGATATCAGAAGGAAGAAACAATTGTTAAGGGATCTCTCTGGACTACAAGGGATGAATGGAAGCATCCAGGCCAGGCCTATCCAGATTCTACCTTCCCATGAACTTGTTAGCACCAGAATTGCTGAGCCTTTGAACAGTAGCTCAAACCTGGCCAGAATGGTTGCTGACTTCCGAGCCAGAGGTGGAAGGATTGTGCAGAAGAACGGAGACCCATTTGTTCAACCTAAAGAAGCATCGGCTGTGAAATTAGGAGTCAGGAGTGAAGATGATGAAAAAATGTTCATTCAGAGTGAATCTCTATGGTCTCAAAAAGTGAGTGAATATTTTAAAGAGTTTGATGGATTCTGGAAACCTAAGAAACTGTTCTAAATATCTTCCAATGAAGTATTATTTTCAGAAATGTTTGATATTAAATTCTATTCTTGCCCAACCCTCTACATAATGTTTTAATCTTGGTTTGGTAACAATAAAGATTAGAGTGTATCGTAGCAAAAGCTATGAGAAACAGTACAGGTAGTCCTCAGAACATCACAAGTAGCGATCAGATGACCGGGGACATTACAAGTAGCGGTCACATGATCACTGGGACATCACAAATAGCAATCAGATGACCACAGGGACATCACAAGTAGTAATCACATGAATACAGGTAATTACCGGTATGTATATCCTAAGCTTCCTTCCTTCAGCACCATCATAATTTTGAATGGTTGCTGAACAAATGGTTGTAATTTGAGGATTACCTTTAATGATAATCTTCTCAAAATGCCTTTTGCTCCTTGAAAAAGTATAAGGCACCTAGGAACAAAGACACTGAAGAGGCATTTGGCTGAATGGGAAACGCTTTCAAAAGAAAAATATAACGTGTATATTTTTATATATATGATAGTATGTTTTGGTATTGTTTTCTGTACAAGGACCTCTCTGGAGCTAATCACTCAGTAAACTGAATTTATGTGGCTTTTTTTTAATTCCATACCAAACTGGCTTGTACTTCAAAGATGTTGAAATTTTGCTCAGTTAAAAAATAGCAAAGCGTTTTGGACCCTTTACAGTTTCTAAAAATAAACCTTAAATAATGGATCCTGGTGTACCTCATATTAGACAAAGAAAGAATTTAAATTGAGGAAAAAAATGTAATGTGTCTCTTGCGTAATAGGAGAACGATTTTTAAAAAAGAGCTGCCCAAAGAATTAAGGATATAGAAGCACAAAATAATATAGTTATCCTTAGTAAGGTGGATAACTTGAAATGGCTGAGCACTGAGTACTTTTCAAATAGACAACTATTTAAAGTTACAACTATCAAAACATCTTAGGGCGATATTTACATGATCAAGATTCGAAGAGCTTGACACAATAGTCAGATATGAGAGATTCCATTCTATACCCTACAATGGATTTCTCTGCATTTGCGAAGAAGCAGAGGTAGAAGACTTGACTCAAATCCTATTTGATTCTTGCCTTTATAAGAGGGTGAGAGACAGGTACCTTGGTCTATATACCAAATGAATGACCCATTGGAATCACCATATCAAAACATTGATTTTTATCCACCCTGGTTGATTCTTAACAACCACATAGATAGACCTTCTGTCTATCTGACTCTTCAGATCTTCCATCAGTATATTCATAAACATTATACTTGAGTCCATCCGTTGAAGAAGGAGAGGCGGCAGAAGGATTCATAGACAGAGAGAGAAGAGGCTAGAAAGGAAGTGGATATCTGTGAGCAGCAGTATGGCTTCATGCCCAGAAAGAGCACCACTGATGAAATTTTTGCCCTGAGAATGTTAATGGAGAAGTATAGAGATGGTAGGAAGGAGCTGCATTGCGTCTTTGTGGATTTAGAGAAAGCGTATGACAGAGTGCCAAGAGAGGAGCTATGGTACAGTATGAGGATGTCGGGAGTGGCAGAAAAGTATGTCAGAGTAGTCCAGGATATGTATGAGAGGAGTAAGACAGTAGTGAGATGTGCTGTAGGTCAGACAGAGGAGTTCAA
>JAEANM010003883.1:0-21661 GCA_017656035.1 Myanophis thanlyinensis
AAGCCTCAAAAGGTAATTGCAAAAGAAGTTGGATGTTCCCAAAGTGCTGTATCAAAGCACATTAATAGAAAGTTATGCGGAAGGGAAAAGTGTGGAAGAAAAAGATGCACAAGCAGCAGGGATGATCGCAGCCTGGAGAGGATTGTTAGGAAAAGGCTATTCAAACGTGTTGGGCATGCTAGCAATGCAGCCCCATTAGATAATAAAAAATAAAGGAAGTTTGTTATTTATATACTGTACATTCACTGTATTATATATTTTATGTGTGGCCTAAAAATTTCTCTTCAGTAAGTATAGCTCAGAGAAGTTTGGAGAAACATAATCTAAATCCGTATTTCTCAATCTTATCAACTTTAAACATGTTTGGGATTCAGGTTCCAGGATTTCCCAGCCATCATGCTGTGATTTGAAAGCCACCGGTGTTGGAAATACTGGCCTAATGATTTTTTTTTTTCACTAGTATTTTCTGGGCTGAGGCGCATCATGTTTGATGAAGTCCAGGGATGTGTAGACAGAAGAGTGAGAGCTATTGATCTCTACAAATAAGGTTCTTTGCAGTAGAATTGGAACAATAATTCTTTTCTTTTTCTCCCTCTCTTTTGTTTTCTCCCAGGAGTGAAAATTGAGATCTGCTTGCTTAGTGGAGAAAGCATCCACATCAGAGAATTCCGTGGAACTAAGGTGGGAGACGTTGCCACTGGAATCAGCAGCCAGGTAGGTGTTGCACTGAAGAGCTGACCTTTTTTGGGTTATATATTAAAATAGAGCTTTCGGTGAAGGAAATCTAAATTTTACAAGGCAAGCAACTTTTCCTTGGCAGAGGGTGCACAGTAACAATTTTTATTTCTTAAATATCATTGAAGGACTCCACTCCAATCCGAGGATTTGGGATGCCATAGCCCTGCCCCAATTGGGGAAATTAGCCTAGTTTGGGGAGAATCAGGATGCCTCTGAACGATTTAAAATGCCAATTTATTCATATTTTTACTATTTTACTATTTAGTACTATGTTTAAACAGTATATGACTTACTCCATCCTTAAATCCATCTCGGGCCAAGATTTGTAATAGTCCAGAGGTATGCCATGGGTCACAAAACAGGATCTGGTGGGTTCATAGGGTGATTTCACAAATTTATACAGGCATTAATTAGGATTGCCAGTAATATGTACCTATAGCAGAGTTGGTTTTGTTTACCTGCTTTTTATTTTGTTTTGTTTTCTTAGATACCAGTTCCTGCATTTAGCTTTTTCACAAAAGAAGGTGATCCTGTTCATTGTGATATGGAGGTCCCTGATTCAGGCATTGAACTTCAGTGTACTTTGGCTCCTGATTGTAGTTCTGGCTGGAGGTGGAGGGTCAAACATGGTCAGTTAGAGAAGCGGCTGTAAGGTCTTTTTCCTCCTCACATCTTATATTGAAGCAAGTGTGACTCTGAAGAAAAATCAACGCAGCAGGAATTTGTTGGTGACAGCTGTCTGATAAAGGAGATTATAGGTTCCTTATCTGCTTCTTTGCCACATCCAGTGCCTATGGAAGATGTTGTGGGATAAACTTCTTTGCAGAGTTCAGTGGTTGGACTGCGTTTAACAAAATCAGCCTCAGAAAGCTTGGAAACTGTTTCCAAGTTGCTGTGGTTTAGGCAGATAAATCCTCCCTTAATTCCACTATCAAGGACTATCCCAATAGTGCTTTTTGGGGGGGTGGGGGGTGGGTGTCATCTTTTATCCTGGCTTTTTTCAGTCTGAGCACTGAATACTGCTTTTGAATTCCTTGGAGGAATGTATGACCTCCAGATATAATAGCCAGTGTGTAATGAGTGCATAACCAGCATATCTCTGCAGAAGCAACATCTTCATCACTCACACAGACACTCTTTTACTATATATTATTTCATATTCTTTCTGTACAATTTACAGTAGGCATGTCCAAGTTGCGGCCCATGGACCGTATGCAGCCCTGGAAGGAAGTTAGTTATTTAGATACATTAACTATATTATATATTTTACATGTGGTCAAAGACAGTTCTTTTCCATTCAGTGTGGTCCAGGCAAGCAAAAAGCTTGGACATACCAGCTTTACAGAGTTAAAATTATGTGCTTATCAGGAGAGCTTTTAACTACCAGTCGAATAGAAATCATTTTTTAAGATTAAACAGATCATATTTTTGAGAGCATTAATATTTTTTTAATAATCCTAAATCAGAGAAAACCACATCTATTACTGTTCTATTACTGTTTATGATATAGAAGTAAGATCTTTTGAATACACCAAGGCTTACTCCAGTCTAAATGTTCTTTAGATTCCATCTATGCCAAGGATAGTTTGAAGCAAAAATCTAAACTTCAGATAGTTTAGGCAAGTCCTTACCTTGATTTTAATTCACCAGATTGGTTTCATTAGCTTTGGTAGGTTTTGTGTGAAGAACTCTGATAATATAAATGAATATCGTTGGACTGGGGGTATCAGAGGAATAAAAGAGATGGTATATAATCATCCTCTTTTTTTGATAGGTGCAAAAATGTCTCATTCACAAACCGTCATCTGCCATGTTCTGAGCTAAATCTGGAGTGTGTTCACCCATAATTGTTTTTGGCTGAATGTTGAAACTATATTGAAAAAATAAATCCAATTGACAAAATTGTGGGTGGGGGTAAAAATGTGCCTGATTGTTATCCCTCTCACTGAAAGAAAATGCAATTTGTGTTTGAGGGCAGTAGACCAGCCTGAATTTAGTTGCCTAAATTCCAACTAAATTTTCAAGATTGTGTACTTCCTCTGCCAAACATGCATACTTCTTTACCGAAGGCAACCAGCCATTCTGGAGGGCAGCATCTTTTCAATCTATCTTTTCAAATGTAATTCCTGGGCAGCTGGAGTGAATGTGTAAAATACAAAAATTTGGCCATATAGCAATTGTAAACTGTATAATCTTTCTCCTTGTAAAAGTCTCATTTCACATCAGAGTTAAACATCTTCATTTCTGACTTCACTATTGGATAATAAAATTCATCTGTTGCTACTTTCACTGGCTTCTAAATCTACTGTAATTTTAAACTAGTAGATTATTTTCTAGAAACTTGAAGTTGTGCCTTAATAATCAGTTGTTCCTTACTTGGCAAGAGATTTTTGTAGTCTGATCTATTAGAAGTTGTACTGCTGCATTTCAAATCTTGCTTGGATATCCTGCTAATTTGATCATAGTTGTGCTCTAAGAGGCAATATCTTCCCAGTTGGTACAACAGAAAGCTGAAATAGGCCACTGAATGTTTATGATTGTATGTAATTTCAGTCTGAAGTTCATATAACTTGTTATGGCCCCTATTTAATTCTGTGCCAAATTAAACGCCAGTCAGAATTGGAATCATTGCTCTTGCAATTCTGTAACATAATTAACTTATGGAGTCTAATGGTTTACAAAATTGCCACAATAATTGGGAGACACTGGTTAAAAATATCTCCTCAGGACCATGATGGCTGGATGCAAAGGACAAGCAACCTCTAATTTTGCCATTGAAAACTTAAATTTGTAAGTACTGTTGTTTGGGACAGCAGTTAGTAGAGTCATTTTGTATTTTATTCTCTCAGTAGCTGGTAGAGTTTATGTGAAAGAAAGAGGGTTTTGAAGTTTTTTTGAAATGCAATACTTTATTATAAAGAATAAGAATTCGTATAAGAAACTTATTTGAAATTACTTCATTGTTGGGTGCAGGCAGCGGGAACAAGTTGAGGCACTGGGGAACTTCAAGGCATCCGGCTCCAATGTTCCTTAAGGGACTTGGGTGCTTTTCTACAACCTGAACCAGCTGATTTGGAGAAACTCCATGTCTTTCAAAATGTCTTCCTCTTGGGTGCTTTTATCCAGCCTGAACAGACTGATTCAGAGAAATGCCATGGAATCATCACTTAACAAATCTTTCTTTTCGGTTTGACTGTAGAAGGCTCAAATAAAATGTTCTCTTTGGGTCACCTGGGTGGGTTTCTCGACAATATATTTGTCTTGGCAATAATGTTGGAGCTGAACAGCATTTTTTGTCACTTATCAGTCTGAGCCAGTTTCTGAGCCAGGGCCTCCTTGAGAGCAAGGGCTCGGTTAAGTTCTCTAAGCTCCTTTGACAGCTGAGGTAGCTGGAGAGTATGCTGAACAGTGTACTTGTCTGAAAACTGGGGGGCCTCCAGTTTTACTGCGGATGTTGAACTGATTTTCTGCAGCATCTCTGGAGAATAACTGGCTGCTTCTCGAAAAGTGAGTGGTCTTTCTCCATCAGAGAGTGATTTTCCACAGGCTCAGCCCAAAGCCTCCAGGTGTGGCTCAAAAAGATCCAGAAAGAGAAATCACGGCGGATCTGTCCCTCGCTTGCTTGGCATTCATGAAAGAATTTAGTTGTTCTACTATATCTGGATAGATGAGTAAATTCTATATATTTTCTGCTGTCACCTAGTTTCACGTTGGAACTGAAGGAATGGTTTTTAAAAAATTATAGAGAAGAAACTGGCTGAAGAGCCAATCACAGCTGTCAACTTGTTCCTAACTGTAGATAAGATATTGTAGATATTGGCCTCTATAGCTATTGTACAACTTGTACATTCTGTTTGTAGAAAGAAACAATTCCTAGTTACCAATAAATTTCTCTAAGTGTTCCTAAAAATATCACCTGTGGAAATATTGACTCTTTCAAGCACTTTTCTTAATTTGCAAAAATGGCTAACTTCATGCATACTTTCTCTATTTGCTTTGGTTTTTTGGTATAAAGAAAGAAGTTATTTTGTCAGATTTGCATTGTGATGATGTAATGGTAGCGAGCTCATAGATCATGTGTCTCTGCATGTGTATGTTTTTTTTTACTGTGGTATATAAATCAACTCTGCGTAGCATCAAGTCAAGCCACAATGGAATATTGAACAAATGGATAAAAATAATTTCGTCATAGTATTTAGGAGCACTATATGAACCAAGCCATTATTAACACTCTAGAGCAAAAGTGTCAAACTGGTAGCCCACAGGCCAGATGCATCACTCGCAGGCCACACCCACCCCAAATCAATGAAGGAAAAAAACCCACCACAAAATGTCACATGACAGCACAAGTTTGACACCTGTGCTCTAGAGAATTTAGGCTAAAATGTTTCTATGTGAGCTTTCTGTGTGGAGAATTTATTAACTTTCTTGTTTCTAGTGTTGAAACTGTTACATAACTAATTTGCTTGCAAAAATGAGCTTAGAAGTTTGTCTATTTTTTCAATGTTAAAATTATATTGTTTTTGAAAATGCCAAGAGATGGAACACTAGAAAGCCTCAGCCTTACAGCCTGTTATCTTAGATATTTTCCCTCCAGTCCAGCTTCAGAAATGCCATAAAGCTTTTTAAAATGAATAGAATGAAATAATTATTTGGAACAGCTCTTTAGATTGGAGTTGCTTTTGCCAAAACCAGGGTAGTAACCAGAGTGGCCTTAAGATCCTTCTAAACTATGTTCTTAATACTTCAATTAAAAGTGTTCGTTTTATTGTTTTCAACTTAAAAAATAATTTTAATGGAAGGGAAAAAGAGGGGAAAGTAAGAACATACAGATAGATTTTAAATGAAAATCACAGATTATATTCATGTGATGCACTGAACCACAAACTTGCTAGCTATATTTGTGTTCTGAAGATCTGTGCTATGTTAGTTTATGGTTCAGCATGCCGTTTCAGTCCAGAAAAATAAATTTTATTAACTGTGGATAATCATGTCATATAAGCACAATATATATTGTTTGTGATTCTGTTAAGATTAAGAATGACTGATGTTATTTTAACTGTCAATGAAGTTGTAATCCTAATGAATGCTAAATGTACCTTTTTCAATCAAGGAAATTAAATCACAGTGCCTTTAGCTCATATTTTGGTAGTGTCTATTTATTTGGCTAGATATTTTTTCTACTGTTTCTCTTTTCTTCAGAACTTTGGCTAAGGGTAGATGAATATCTAGAAATGTTGTGGTTACTCAGTAATGACCAAATGCAGTTTACGAATTTGCAACAGATGTATATAACTTCTGTGATTTTGGTGCAGATGCAACAGTCTCATCACCTACCAAAGCCAGCATAAAATAGCTCATGTTGATGTGAGGGGCTGCCTGCTGTCCTTTACAGAAGGGATTGCTTCATAAAAAAATTAATACCCAACATTGTTAAGTGTTTGCCTTTTGAAGAATGATTTCATTTTCCACATCTTAAATTGTAATTCATAGTTTAAAATTGATTTGTAATTTGGGAATAAAAATTTAAGAATAAAATGTTTGCCAATTATGGGGAAAGCTGGGGAATAGCCATTATCAGGAGGCCTGCTGCAAGATTTGACTTTGTGAATGGGGTTGAGAAGTAAACCTTTCTTTTGTCAAAACAACACTAGAAAGGCTGTCTTTACCCACTGAAAATCTCAACTCATAAAGTGCTGGCACTTCCTAATTCCCTTGCACACTGCATTTTATCCAATTCGAGGTCTATTGTGTTGTCTGAATCCGAAACAATTATCATTGAAACTTAGTAACTTGGCCTTGTCATAAAATAGAAGACTGAATTTTGTAAAACCAAAATAGTGACCATTTTGGATCTAGATGATATTGTAAGTTTCAATCTTTGATTCAAATTTCACAATGCAATAACAAGGGCTTTAAACTTTTGTGAGAATGAGTGTGGTCTTAAACAGGTTGAAGTTCCAAGTTCATCCATGATCACTTGAATGCTTGCTGTGAATACTTAAGTGGTACCTTTAAGTCAGCCATTTGTTGTCAGCCCAGCCCAGGGTGGCTGATGGGATAAAATGAAAATCACATGAAAGTTACCTTAAGTCTCAAATAAACATGGGTTTATAAATCAAATAAAATGGTGGGATGTTCATGTACATTCAAAGCATTTTTGCTTAATGTGGTAGAAACCCAACCTTAAAAAATTTAGAGTACTGTACAGATTTTAATACAATAGTAAAGTGTGGTACTAGAGTCTGCTAGTTATAGAAGCAAAACTGTAATATCACAAGGTTAGTATCTCAAACATTTGATTCTAAAAGTGATCAGATCAATTTGTCTAGGCAACATGTAGTACTCAGGGAAATTGTTCTGAATCTATCATGGATTAACAACTATTAGATGTGCTTGCAGTACAAAAATATTTCTATTTCCTTGGCTGAATTGGGAAATTGAAAACACATTCCAAAAAGCAAACTACATCTGCTGATAAAAAGGTGCATGGATATAGTCGTCTGCCTTTGAACTAAGTTGGAACAATTTTTACAAATCACCTAAACTGATGGGGACGGGGCAGAAACAGCCTGTGGACTCTAGGTGACAATGAATGAGGAAGCAGTTTTTGCTGTTAGTGGTAAAATAGGTACTTGTTACACTGTTCACTTGGATAGTTTTTCTCAACCATATCATCTGGGAGACATGAAGCTTGATAACACTGGTTATGAAGAGTCATTATTTACAAACCAGACGTGAAGCATGAGTTGTAGGGCAAGTAAGTTTTAAGTGCACCAAGTTGTGTAGTCTCTAAAAGCACCTTTGCTTATCACTATATCGTGGACAGAGTTTTGAGCTGCCATGAGTTTATGATCATAGGATGTATCTGTGGACATCTTGATATTATTGCAAATTGTATTGGTTCCTCTTTGACAGATTTTTTTGCAAGTGCAATTCTGAATATTTCCTGTCTTAAGAATCTGAGCCCAGTGTGCCTCCCAAACACTAAGAACATAATTTTCATTGTTACAATACATGTATTATATTCTCTCATTTTTTAACTTGCTTTGGATTAAATGCAATTCACACACCATATATAAAAATAATGTATACAAAGTAACAAGTCATGTAGAGCATTGTGGCTCATCTACAGGATTCAAGGCATTTTAAGAAAACAATTAAGTTCCACATTCAATTTACTAACCCTCCCTCCCTCCCACCTTTCCCCTTGCTCCCAAACATGGCATAAAGAATTGTGCTATTTTGAGCATTTGCTATGATAATTTTAGTTTTTTCTTAAATTATGGGGAAAGCAATGGTAGCCTAAAACTGGGCTTCTAAGCATATCTAATCTACAGCAAGTTTGGGATGGATGGTAGGGACCTGGCCGTAGTATTGCTAAAGGCGGTTGAGGATTTTGTTTCGTCCAAGTTCAGACTGAACAAATCTGTCCATGCATATCTAATCTCTCCTGAAATAGGTAGTTATTGCTGTGAAGCTTGCATGCTGGAGTTTGAGAGGGGAAGCAAAAGTGCAACTTTGCATAAGTGTCTCTGCAGGCATAAAGTGCTCCAGATGGAGTCAGATTATACAAAATGATGGTATTGTAACCCATGCCTCCTGCACACCCACCCACCCCAAAAAAGAGGGGCATGAACAAGTTGCTCTCCCCCTCTACATACTTTAGGAGATATAATTAGTTCTCCCTCAGCAAATGGAAGGGAAAGATAGGATCCATAAAAATCTGGCTTGATTTGGGAGAGAGAAAGATGTATTATCACCTGTGCAGTGGAACTACAAAACAAAACAAAAACAAAAAAATGGGGGGGGGGGGGGAAAGAATTTTTCATGAGTTAACCCTATTCCCCAGGCTTCCAGCAAGTGGGGAAACACACATTTGGACTAGGATGCGGTAACCTTCAGATGAACTAACTATTGTAAATCTCAGTATAGAATTAGAACTATGTGTTGCAATGATGGATTAAATTTTTATTAAGGATCCTCCTGAGTAATCTAATTACTGTCACCTCCAGTCTATATTTTTCTGTCTCTTGTTGTAAATCTCTTAAGAGTACACATCTGAAGATTGGAGGTGGAGGGAATATGTATATTTATATAATATGTAATATATACCACCAGCAACCTGTAAGAAAAAATTGTTCAGCCCACAGAAGAATGACACCATGTGGCAAGGAAAAGAACAGCAATTCCCATAACCATTGATTGTCACCGACACTCAGAATGAGTAGTTTTTGAAAGTGCCAAACTTTTGCTAAATCCTGAGGTGCTGTTCAACTGACCAGATTAACTTCCTAGATTGATTGTTGTGCTAGAAAAGGATACTGAATCTGTTAAATATTCTAGAAGAATATATAACCACAGGAAATTATTTGCTAGAGAGGGAGAAAAGAAACATAGTTTTGAATGGGTTTCTAATTGTATTGGATGAAACTGTGATCATGCAGTTATAGTTGAATGTATCGGTAGTTGAATGTGAAATATAGATCACAATAAAGGGCAGACCTGGACTGTATGGAAATGTATAAAGAGGACCCCAAAAAACTATGATTCCTGTTCTTTCCTCATTTCTCTTTTCACAACAAGAATTTGCCTTATTATTCACAATTCTAAGGAAGCAACAGGACTGTATATGGTCAGAACCAATCATGAAATTTTGCAAAAGAAACAGGCCACTGAAGCCAAGTCATTTTGTATCAGAAAGCTGAAATGCTGAATATTGTTTTGATTCTAACGTGATGAAATTAATGCAGCACCTTTGCAAAAAATTAAAAAATGCTGGAACATTTTTACTGAGTGGTGTTTGCTCCACTCAGAAACAGCTTGGATTTACTAATTAATTAGCCCTGTTTTGCTATGTTATAATGGCTTAAATGATCCTGAGGTTACACTTTTCCCAGGAAGTAATCATCCTACAAGCACATCAGTATTTAGACAAACATAATTTTTGTGACGCTTCAAAGAAAACAGACGGTCCTCCCCCACCTTCTCTCCAGGACAGAAGAGGAATTGAAAAACTAAAATAAAATGAATGCCCTAGATAAAGAAACCAGAATAGTTTGGATAGAAAAGAAAGCAGGGAGAAAGGATCTGGATCAAATTGCTTTCTTCTTCTTTAGAGGCAGCAGCAGCCACAAAGATTTTAGGAGGTGGAAGATGTTTCTTGTTGATTGATGGTGGAGGTTTCTAGCACCATTGGCTGTCCCCTATATTAGAGACTTGAGCCTCCCCATTGTGCCCACTGCTGCCATGGTAGGTCAGTCAAATGTGGCCAATATTATTGTTGCTTATTAGATGAAGCAATATTGTTGATCCAGTGGGCAATGTAGCCAGCAGTATTTAAATGTGCAAAGGTTATAAGTAAGTGTGTATATGGGGAAGGGGGGAGGACAGTCATCCTGGCCTGAGTCCCTTTATTCCTTGGTGGGAAAAGTCTTTGGTCCAGGCCTCTTGGTCTGAGTCCTTGCTTCACCAAGGCTTGTTTAGCTTGTTCTCATTCAAAGCTGTCACAGTGAGATTTCGGAGGTCGCCTGGAGAGTCTGCCCAGTGGTTCGTTTTTTGCCACTGTGCCGACCAGTGTCCCCCCGCCGGTATGGCTGGATACGTAGACCTGCCACAAAAGAAACAAAAACTCGATTATGATGTTTGAAGATACATATTCTCTTACCCAACAAAAGTTTTTATAATATGGAACATTTTAATAGGGAAGAAATTGTTTTACCTGCTTCTCAGTATTCAGTATGTTTGAATTGTTTTCTGGGATTCCAACCTTGAGATAGACTTTTATTAAGCGTATCTAAAACTTGGCAGTTGTCAAGGACACTAATTTTTTGTATCAGACACTAAAATTCCAGTATATATTTAAAAAAAAGCATGCATCATAAAAGTACTTGTTCTTTGCTCTTTACTTGGGAAAGACATAGATGTGTATCTATGTATAAGCAAGATAGATATAATAGGGAGACAAGATTAAATCTCCAGTCATGATGCTCATATAACTGTAATTTTCCTGGCAGGTGGGAATTTGAGGATAAAAAGAGAGCCTTGGGTCCATTCTGCCAAACTCAGTGAGGACAGGAGCTCCAAATGCATTCAGAGAATATTCTCGCTGATGGAAAGAGTTAATCTGCCGTGCTAATTGCTAACTGCCATATTCCTTCCCCCAAATAAATTCTGCTGCTGACCAATGTTACCTATAGCCACAAGCTAGAGTGGGCTTTCTTCATTGAAGCTGGCATCGCAGAAGAGGCGAGATGAGCGTTTCCCCGTCCGAGCGGTAAAAGGAATAGTTTTCAAAGCTAGAAAAGGACAATTCAGGGAAGAAAGAAAGGAAACAAAGAAAGGAAAAGAGAAAGGAAAAGCAGTAGGCAAGTGAAAGAATGGATTGTTCAAAGAAATATACCTTGATAGTACAGTTGCATTACTGTACTTACTAAAAGTTATCTAGGGAATGGCCACCTGCCCTTCCTTAGAGACTCGCTTGCTGTGAACTGCCCCGAGTCCCTCGGGAGAGGGTGCGGTATATAAATTTAACAAATAAGTAAATAAATAAATAAATAAAATAATCCAATCCCCAAGTCCCCATGTCAGATTCAAGGTCAAGATGCCCTTGAATGAACTATTGTCTGAGTCCATGCAGTTTCCTTGGCAATAATATCTATGTGATTACCCAATTATTTCCTCTTTCTAAGTTTCTCAGTTTAGCAGCAACCTTGTGTTACCAGGGGCTCCCTATCCAATACTAATAAGGTTGTTTCTGTGGAGAAAAGTAGGGGGCTGGAGCATTATGGATACCAACCTGAGTTTCTGAACGAGGTGGAATAGAAACCAAATAAATAACAAACAAACCAATTAAGGCTGAGCTCCTTGATTTCTGAAATTAGCACAGTTGGTTAGATGCTGAGGCCATGGCGTAATATTAATCCCCCAGATTTCCTGTGTGAGATGGGTGTATTCTTTGAGAATCCAAGGCAGAGAAAGATACGGGCGTATCAAAATTGAGTGGGGTTAGTAAAAGCAAATGAACATGATTTCCAAAAAGAAGTGATAAGGCTTAAGAAGGGTAAAAGGGAAGCAAGTCAAAAAGTCAGACATAAAGGAACCGCTAGTATCAGAAACATCTTTTAAAGTCCCACAGAGCTTCAAGACCATGTGCCCAGGTATAGTTAGCTTCTACCAATCTATACAAAATTTGCCAGGGAAGATTTAAACAGACTGGTTTGGATCCAGATTTGGGCATGGATTAGTGTTAGATAAGTAGAAATACTTATTATTCCCCTCCACACACACACCCAGACTTTCAGGATTTCTGAAAGTGCTACCTGGAGTATCATGGAAGACACAAGGAGCTGAGGGGGAGGAAGGGGGGGGGGCGAACCAGAAGCAAAGGTACTTTCCATGATCAAAGCTCTGCTCATACATTTTAATTTTCTATGATTTACAGGCGTTTCCCATTTTCACTGTACTACAGCTTGGTTTCTTCTACAAAGTTTCAATCCCCTGCATTCCGAAGCATTTTTCAGTGCTGGAAGTGGAAATTTGCCTTTATCAATCCAGTTGTATATTTAAACTCATCTTACGCATTGTTTGTTTGTACATAATTTCCTGAATTGTATCTTCTATTTCTATTGATGGATTTAAATAGTTTAATGTTTTGATAGAGCTTGGAGCATGACCACTACCACCCCCACCCCAAAAAAACAGATATGGCTTGTAATCAATAATTATCTATTTCATTGTTATTCCCTGCTATTATTAGGTGGATTGGGGAGGATAAAATTGTAAAAAAAAATAACAGTTCACAACTGCAATAAGGAAAATTAAGTATGCAGCTTCAATAGACCTTATAAATGTGCTGATATCTTCTCAACGAATATGGCAGGGACCCAAAGTAGCAAAAACCACATGCCAGTTTCTTGCTACCCAGAGATATGCAGGAAGATCCTCAATTGTACCCATGCAATGAAAAATATTGCTACACCTTATTTGCTTTCCTACCTAGCACCAGGTATCTAAAGAGAAATAGTAATTCAAGATTATTCAGTAATTATTTGTAAGTCACAAAGAATCATTTTTCCCAGTCAATAGGATTCTGAGCAGTTCCAACTTCATCTTTGGGCCTCTAGAAAGGATCTTCAGAGATTTCAGAATTTTTTGATAAAACTGCCAATTCCCCTTCTTACCTGAAATAATGTCTTCAATGGCTCCATCTTTTTCTTCATAAATGAGAGGCTCTTTCACCATCTGCTTTTTCTTCAGCTCAGCTATGAGGTCCATCTGTTGTCGCTTGGCCTTATGGGTGGGAGATTGCTAAGGAAGAGAAATTGTTGCTATGGTTACCCATGTATCATGATGAAACTGAAGGTGTCTGTAAAGCCAGCTCATCCAACGGTGGCGTATAGGAAGTAAGTCCACTTATGGAGCAGGATATATTTGAAACGTGAGGAAAGGATGACAAAATATTAACCCATACCTTGGGTACTGCCTGTTCCTCTTTGCTCAGGGAAACTGACTCCTCTTCTTTGGCAGCTGCTGCTTCTTGCTTCTTCCACACTTGAATATCTTCCTCTGCTTTCTTTATATTAGTGGAATGAGAAAAAAGCAATAATTCCATTAAGCAAACATGTATACCTCAACTAGACCATTGTTTTTCAACCTTAGTAACTTTGCTGGTAAGGAATTCTGGGCACTGAAGTTCACACATCTTAAAATTGCCATGGTTAAGAAACACTGATTTTTATACAATGTTTTTCCTTCAGCAAAGATTATGGCCCATTTCTCCTTTGCAAGCTCGGCTTTTCTTTCTTTGAAATAACCCCATGCACTATGGAAATGAGCTTTTAAGTTCCCAACATACATTATCTTATCCCTAATTCCTGTTTTCAACCTTCTTAGAAGCACAAATAAAATAATACATTATTATTCTCTATTTTTCTCAACTGGTATAGAATCCTCACATATTTGGTCACCAATATTATTGTAATTCTTATCATTGTTCACTGCATGAAAATGCATATGTATAAATTACATGAAAGCTACAAAAACAAAAAATCAAAATTAGAAGGGTGGCATTAATCAATCCTAACAAGCTAAAGCTACAAAAAAATTCACTAGTACCTTACATCTAAGAACAGGTCAGGTGAAAGAAAAAACAGTTTTTAATAGTTTCTTTTTTAATATCAGAAGGAATTAAGATTTAAGAACGAACTGGTAACATAACACCGTTGCTTATGAATTACAATTACATTCATGCAATTTTCTGTAAATATCATCAATAGTCCTTTACCACAAGGTTGTTTTGTATCCTGCAGTGATAATTGTCATGAAAACAATAGAAATTAGCAGCAAATGCCATCTACAGAATGATATTTCAAAATGAGGCACGAAAATGGGAGAAATTCCATGATGGACTTATGATGGAATAGCTTAATAGTTGCAGTCAACTAAACAATTTGGAAGAGAACTGATGGACTCAATCAACCTCCCCACCGACATCCTCAAATAGATTAACTGAGACTTGAAATAATTCACATATTTTTAATTAATTTCTAATCACCATCATTGTCTCAACTTTATATTGATATAGTGCAGCCCTTTCCAATGTGATACTCTCCAGGTATAATGGAATTGTGCATTTTGTAACTGCCAGCCCAGGTGACCAATGGGGTTTGTAGGTTAAAGAAAAACTGATTTAGTATATTTCAATAATTCAAGGTTTCTTTATCCATCTTCTGACCAAGCTTTACAAAACTTCAGTACAAAAAACTATTTCAATAAACTTCATATTGCAAAAGTGACACAGAAAACAGAAGAGAACATCTTGAAAATCCATGATTCAGGCAACAGATGAACCCAAATAGTCTTCTTGGAACATTAGGCTACAACATATTGGAAAACAGATTTTTTTTTTTACCTGGTATGCTTTAATAAAGCGCACAAATGTAGGGAAGAACATAGTTGGGGGAGTAGTCTTGGGATTCTCCCCAAAATACTCGACTGTTGACTCATATGCCTCCTATGGAGCAAACAAAAACAATAACTTATTCACACTTATGGTTATAAGAGTCGTTCTGTCAATCACAAACTCTTTATTATTTATCTATCTACATTTCTATGCTTCCCATCCCCCCTACCAGATGATTCTGGTTGGTTTAAAACTATAAAAACAAGTAAAAAGAGCTAAAAAATTAAAACCAACCAACATTAAAATATTATTTAAAACTGCACTAAAACCATGCCTACAAGAGCCAAGAGATGGACAGGACAGGGGTGAGATCTTCTTATCTTGTCAGTCTCTTCCAGTGGTGAGCAGCCTCCTCAGGGCTCCATGGTAACAGGCAAAGCCAGGCTTTGATACACTTCCAGAATATGAAAAGGAAGGGGCAGTTCTGACCTCCAATGAAAGAATGTTTCACAGGGATAGGACAATAGCAGAAAAGGCTCTTCTCTTTGATCCCGCCTGCTTCAATTTCTTAGCAGACAGGATCTGTAGCAGGCCTCTTCTGCTGGCACAAGTGGTGGGGCAGGCTTGTCCCACCAGGGAGAGACAGGTCCTCAGATAACCATGCCATGTAAGGCTTTAAAGGTAACAACGAACACCTTGAAATGGACCTGGAAGCAAACTGGCAGCCAATGCAACTTGCACACTTCTAAGTGGAGCCTTAGGAGCTCCCAGGACCGTGCGCACCATTGCATTTTGCACTAACTGCAGCTTTTGAATACTCTTCAAGGGTAGTCCAAGGTAGGATGCATTGCAGTAATCTAAAGAGATAACTAGGTCATGAGTTACCATGGACCATGCTCAGGACTTCACAATCCAGGTAAGGGCACAACTAGTGCAAAACTCAAAGTTGTACAAAAGCCCCTCTAACCATCCAGAATTAATGATGATAAATCATCTTGCACCCACAGCATCATGCCCGGGTTCCGTTGAAGCCTGTTGCCCCCCATCCAGACTCTTATAGCCTCCAGGCACCGAGAAAGGGCAGTCACAACATTGCTTGGATTTTAAATCTATGGATGTACAGAGTATACAACATCAATTTAAAGCATGATTTATGGTATGAGAAATCATAGAGGGATTGTGGGAAAAGATACACAATTCTGATTTCCAAACATGTGGATGAACTCTCTTCCAAACCCACAGACATTTGCTGCAATAACTCTTTTAAATAAATAGATATTGCAGCTTTCTGCTTATTTTCTCCTTACCTGTGCAGTTTTACTGTCTGCCTGAAGCTTTTCCATCATTTCCGTGTTCGTCTTTAGGAAATCCTTGAGTATGACACTGTCATCCTGGCGCATGAATTCTTTGCGCGTTAGCTCCATGCCCCTCTGTAGGCTTCTCACATCTTGAAGCACACTGTCCAGTGACACTATAAAGGTGGGATGGAAAGAGAAAAATGGAGAGGTGAAACAAGAACAGCCAGTTTGGATTACTTCCACCTCACTTACTTTCACTTTTAGATTCATTATTTTTATAGGGCAGATGCTCTGGCTGCCTATTGCCATCCTATATTGCCATCCTATATATAGGCAAAGAGAAAAAGCAACACTCTGTTTTTGACTACGAAGGTGACTCACTGTTTTCTTCTTGCCCATAATCTACCACCTCCATACCTGTCCCTGCTTTGTCCAGAAAATGCAGCTCACTGGAAAAGTTCAGGAACTCAGGATATTTTTCTTGAATCACCCGCACTATATAATGAAGTAGTGTCTGTTTCCGGTCTGTTGATTTCATGTCCAGAAGCTACAGAGAAAAATATCAATTAGTTAGGAAAAAATTAAGAATATCAAGCCATTACGGAACATCTGCCCTTTCTGTTACTGCAATTTTCTTCCCACCTCTTAATTCCCATGGGTTTGGGTGATGTATTTTATAAACATACCTCTGATATTGTGAAGACATGTCCTTGGAGTACAGTACTATCATTCCTGATAAGTTGAACATCATCAGGGAATCCAAGGTAAGCAAATGCTGAATGGCTCATACTATATAGTAGCTTGGGAAAGATTACTGGAAAGCACAACCTACTGCTATTATGAAAGTCTGTTTGAAATGCTCAAGGACACAAACTGGGTGGTGTGTGCATGTGTGTGTATGTGTTTCTCCCATAATTGGAGCTCTGTATCTTGCACATTACTCTCAGCCTTAGCTCGTTCCTGATTTGTGGCCACAACCAACTTTCAAGTTCACACCCTACTATTTGGCCATGTTTTCCTTCTAGTACCAAGTCCAAAGGATTCTATGCTTTCTCCCCACCTACCGCATCAAGGCTCTGCAACCGGAATCCATAAGCCGCTCCCCGTTTGCTGCTGTTCAAATAATTCCCAAATGCCAGGACAATCTATGGAGAGGCAGACAGGCAATCAAAATGAGTCATGTTTGACTGGAATCTCTTAACTGAATCTAAAAGCATTGATAGGCCAAGATAGGGGAGGAAGACAAGAGGATATCATTTTATCTTATCTCATACGAATGGCCAGTTACTGGGTGGGGGAATGGATACATAAATGATGGCTTTGAAAGATTATACATATTTATGAAAAAGCATATGAATGGTAATTAATCATAATAATTATAATAATGATTTTACTATGTCTTTGATTCCCAGTTACCCTGGGAAAGAGTGGGTGAAAACCTCAAATTACACCTTTAGGCTTGGGAAATAAATGTCTACAATGGCTCTTATGTCTTTATAACATATTTCCAGACATACATAATAGAGCAGATTTTTATTATGGCAATCAATTGGCTGTGTCACATAATCCAATAAATTCATGAATCAAAGGGACCCACATAGCAGATTCTGTCTGCTGTCAAGCTCCAAGAATCAATTTTTTTTCCTTCCTTCCTTCCTTCCTTCCTTTTTTGCCTTCCCTCTTCATTCTTTCTTTCTTCTTCCTTTCCCTCTTTCCTTTTTCCTTTCTTGCTCTCTTCCCCTTCCTTTTTCTTTGTTTTTCCTGTCCCTTCTTGGATGCTCAAATGCAAAAGGGGAAACATTCTCAATGCCTCCTTGTCTTGTGACCAAATGCCACTTTTGCTAGTAGTTTGTGGCCACTTATAAGACTGAGGACAAGCCAGGCTCAGTTTATCCCATGCTTGCATTTCATGGGGGTGTCCCCAGTCTACAGTACAGCAAAACTGACAAAATGATGGTTCTGTTAGTTGATCAGAGCTCCTCTGTTTTTTATGTGCAACAGCTTTAGCATTTAAGAACAGAGGTAAATTGGTTGCTTTTCTATTAATACATAATCCTTAAAAGGGCTCTCCTGTAGAGACCCTGCCATGGGCTAATTCAGACTGAAAATATAGCAAAGGAAAATAGTTTCCCCATTTGCTTTGCCCTGGTTTCCCCAGTGGAAAGAGCTGTTTGTAACATACAAGAAGGGGATACTTTTCTAAGAGCTCACAATTCAAGAATTCTAATGTGCACATGAGGTATCTCAGGGTGGGGAAGGCCATGGGGGCAGGTACTAATAGAACAGGCCTTCAAGGCCTCCCCAACGCACAAGATACCTCATGCTTCTCCCCACCTTCCTGCTATACAAGAATTTACTTACCTTGTAAACATCTGTCTTCTCTCTTTGTTTCTCTAATTCTTTGCCTTTGAGGAAGAGAGAGAAAGCCTTCAATTGAGTGAGGAAGCACTGCGGGGCCGGGCCCTTTACCCCCTCATCCAGCCCACCAGAGTTCACGGTGCCAGGGCAAGAATGACACCCTGTACCCCACCGCTGCCAGCAGGCAACTAAAGCAGGGATCGTGCTTTCTCTCTCATACACACATACAGAGTTTGGAGAAACCCCCCACTCTCTCTGTGTATGTCTTTGTCTTGCTGTGGCAGCAGCTGTGGTGCTTCAGTGCCTGGCTGGTGGGGTGCTCAGGTAAGCTGGTGCAGGGCAAGAGGGAAGCTCCGCACCCCCCCCCCCACCTTGCTTCATACTCCACCCCCACCCCCACTACGCTTTGTGGCCGTCACACCAGTGTGTTTCTCAACCTGCTGTTAGGTTACAGTTGTGAGGACTGAATTGCACAGGATTGAAAATTAACAAAGGGAAAACTAAAATGTTAATGAAGAATCTGACAAAGAACCAAAAGGTAGAATTGGAAAAAGAACTGGGATTACAAATTAAGAAAAAGATTAAATATTTAGGGATTTGGCTCATAGGAAGATGCTCTACAATAAAGGAAGATAACTGCACAAGATTAATACAACTAGAAAAAGACTTAGTAAAATGGGGGAAATTACAATTATCACTAATGGGGAGGATAGCAGTAACTAGAATATATTACCAAAACTATTATATCTATTTCAAACGGTTCCAATAAAGCTAGGAAAGAACTTTTTTAAAAAATTGAATACATTAATCGGAAAATTTGTATGGCAGAGCAAGAGACCAAGAGTAAGTATGAGGATGTTTCAGGATAATAGGAGCAGAAGGGGCTTTGGACTCCCGAAATAGGAGTTATATTATCAGGCAGCAGACCTGTTATAGATAAAAGAATGGGCAAAATTAGAAAATAAAAGGATATTAATAGTAGAAGGGCATGACCTACAGGCAGGGTGGCAAGCTTTCTTATGGGATAAATGAAACAAAATGCATTCATATTTTTTCTGGCACCATATTAGGGAGGCATTATTTGGAATATGGACAAAAGTAAAAGAAAAGCATTACATAAAACTACCACAGTGGGTCCAATGGAAGCGACAATATACCCAAATATGCTACAAAAGGAAAAAAATGATAAGATATAAAGAACTATTGGACAACCAGGGGAATTTAAAAGCAAAAGAGGAATTGAAGGGTCAAGGTATAAAAATTGATTGGTGGCCCTATTTATAACTACAAACGAGATATAAAAAAGACATGGGAGAATTTGGAATACAGGGAACACCACATAAATTGGACCAAATTTTATTAGATAAGGAGGAAAAATTTATAACCAAAAGGGGTGTTGGTCTTACCTGATACATTGTGGTTCTCATTGTGAGGAGAGATAATCCATGGACTGAGTTACTCTATCCTTTTCCTAGCTCTGTTGACTAAGTGGTAGAAGTTTAAAAGTGATAAGCTCCTCCTTCTTCCCCAGCTTCTACGAAGTTGATTCAACAGTCAGACTCTCTCTCTCTCTCTCCCTCTCCCTCTTGTGTATCCAGTGTGTTGGTCCATCTGTTGGTCATTGGTCCAGGGCCGATCACCTGGACCGGCCGGCCACAGGGCAGGCTGGATTATCTCTCCTGACAACAAGAAGGAGCATATCAGGTAAGAACAATGCCCCTTCTCTGTTAAGTGAGGAGAGATAATCCATAGATTGGACATACCAAAGCAAGTGTAAGTTATGGGAGGGAGGTGGTCTGGTCCAGAGGTTTGTGGGGTGAAAGGACTTCCTATAGAACCCTCCTGCAAAAAGCTGGCTCAGCCGAGGTGTATGTATCCAGGCGATAGTGTTGAATGAAGGACAATGGGGAAGTCCAGGTCGCCGCTCTGCAAATTTCATTAATAGAAGCCTGGGTGGACCAGGCCGCTGAGGTAGAGGCACTTCTTGTGGAATGTGCTGTAATGCCTGATGGTGGATGGAAACCCTGGAGTTGTAGGCTGCCGCTATGCAACTTTGGAATCATTTGCCTAAAGTGGAAGAGGATTCTTTCTGACCCAGGGTTCAGGGCTAGAAGGAGATGAACAGGGTTTCTGAGTGCCTGAATGAGGCAGTTTTACTAATGTATATGCGTAGTGGTCTACGAACGTTCAGCCTGTGCCAGTGTTGCTCCAAGGGATGCGCTGGGTTGGGACAAAAGTTAAGTAGGATCAGGTCCTAGGCCTGTGGAACCATGAGTTGATCTTTGGTAAAAAGGCAGGGTCCAGGCATAATATAACTCTGTCTGGATGGAAGATACTTAAGTCAGACCTGATGGAAAGAGCCATCAGCTCCGAAATTTGCCTGGCCAAAGTGATTGCTACCAGGAAGGCCACTGTCAGCCTCCATAGACTTTCCATATAATATCTGCTTCTAGGTTTTCTTCTGTCGGCTGCCATAGTAACAGGGTGGAGGGGGGAGTTGGGGTTAGTGAGAATGCTGCATATTTTCTTCAGTTCAAGGTTGCGGTCCATGGGACGTATGAACTTCTCCAACCCCACCATGCAAATGCCGCATGACCTGTGCCGAGTTTTGGATTGGATGGACTGGGCAAAAAGTTGAGGGGAGGGATTTTAGTTTCTTTTGGTATGTGGGTTTTCGCAGTCTTTTGCCAGACCTTGCTTAGATTTTCTGTAATCAGCCATGCTTTAGTAAAATAATACCTGTATTCAAATCTCATGGATCCAGGGTTTTTATTTCTTGAAGTTTGACCGAGACAGAGCTGACATTAAGCAAGGTCTGCAAAACCAACCCACCCAGAGATATATTCTACCATGGGGTTGTGCAAATTATGTCGGGCCAAGAAGGTGACCTAGAAGAAAGGGCAGTTCGACCAAAGGCTAAATGGTCTCTTGGAGTGGGACGTGAGAAGGAACCTGACGACACCCTCCCAGAGATAATGGTAAGAAGACACCGACCTGGGAGGGGCCCTGGTCTAGATGCGGAGAGAGAAGATCACATGCTGACCCGCACCCTGCAACTTTTGCTGTTGCAAGAGGCTCTAGAAGACAGACAAATGAGGGAAGGGATACCCCGAGAAATCTCCCAGCTGAGACTTGAGGAATCTGAGCCAGCAGGAAGGGGGGTGGAAACTGAGGAAGGAGAGCAAATAGAAATTCCAACCCAGCAAAGGGCAATGGGCTGAGCTGTTCCAGCTGCAGCGGTTGCTCCCCCCCCCGGCAGGAAGAGGGAGAAGTCCAAACTCCTGGTGACGCATTCCTAAGATTCCAGCACTAGGGCTGAAATATGCCGGGGATTCGAAAACCTTGGGATTTTTCCTAGTGCAAG
>JAEANM010003884.1:0-21660 GCA_017656035.1 Myanophis thanlyinensis
TTGCTTTGCTTTGCTTTGCTTTGCTTTGCTTTGCTTTGCTTTGCTTTGCTTTGCTTTGCTTTGCTTTGCTTTGCTGAGATTTTAAAAATTAGAAACTAATGAAAGCTAAATATTTCAATTAAAAGAGAACACATAAATTTGACAGAATGGAGCAAAATATTCTAGCTTTGGTAATTTTCAGAAGTATGCTTTCAAAAAATGAAATAAGAATTTAATATTAACAGTGTCTATGGCAATATATGCCTCTATGGATAGACTATGAATAAAAGAAAAGGAACAGGCAGGTTTTACTGGATAAGACAGAGACTGAGTTGAAAGTAAATTTCAAGAATGACATAGAACGTGTCATTCATGGGCATACAAAAGAAACTGGTTGATGGTTGTTTTTTTTAAGGGACAGATGAACAATAAACCAACAGAGTGACCTGGATAATTCTTGCTATATTGGTCTATCAAAAGAGATTTGTTAAAGTTTTGAAGAATCTTATGAGAGTCTTATGAGAAGAATGTTATGAGAAGAAATGAACAAAAATCTACATTACTTTAATGGTCTTAAGATGGTGAGACATAAAAGGAAGGAATATAATGTTGGTTTATTTGATCAAGGTTAAAATATGTTATTTCTGGTAATTCTTAATGAACTTTTCCTGAAAGAATGATGATTTCTTTATAGATAAGAGATGGGATTTGGGAAGAAGTAATCATTTAAAATGAGGTGAAACGTTACTAAGATTGTTTAATCTTGTTGTGACAAAGCTTGGGAATTACTTTTTCATATATTTCTTTTCTTATTCTTTTTTTAACGCTTTATGTCTTCCCTAGTTTTTCCTTTTTATCTTTTTTCTGACTTTCATAATATGATTTGTATTAATTTTTACAGTTTAATTTTACATTGTAATTAATAAAATTACTTGGGAGAAAAAAGAAAATAAAACATGCAATATTCAGACTTATAATTTACTGTAAAAGTAGTGTTCGCATTTATGGATTGTGCTTGTCTGGGCTGTCCCAAGGGCTGACCCAGGGATCTAAGTCAGTAGGGCCGACTCAAGGGCTGACTCAATACTAGAGAAGGGATACTAGATCAGGACATAATTTAAAATATATCATTTATACAGTACTAAGGTGTTTATTGGATGGATGGATAAAAATAAATAAATAGAATAAGTTTACTGGTTAGCTTTAAAAGTAAAGTAGCTCCCTTTTCAAACACAGAAATACAGACGTAGAATAACATAATCCAATTTTTGGGTAGTATTTTGAAGGCTTCCTCTCAACAATACATGGGCAAAAATCCCTTTTGGAACTATATGTGTTTCAGCTCCTTTGAAATCAAATCAGCCTAAAAACATCTAAATATGTGCTGGATTGTTGTCACAATGCTTTTGCATTATATTCCATGTTGTTATTTTCAGAGCTTATCTCCTGCCATTCTGTGCCTCATACCATTTTGTTATCAGAGCCATTTAGCTGTTCATGACTACTCCACCACTTTTAAACTGCTAACGAATATTGAGCAGATCTATATCCCAGTTAATGAAAAGCATGGATATTCAGCTGTCTCTCCATTCCACTATAATTCCAATAAAATGAATATGGACAGTTTGCACATTTGAACCTTTAAATGTAGCTGAGTTATTGTTCATATTTTGAATCTGATACTATAGTATTATGTCTCTCGCCTACCTGCATACTTTACATCTGTGTTACAAATCAGGAGAATGAATTGTTTAAAACTTCCGTTTCTTCAGGGGTTCTGCAATAAAAATAATTGCAATAAATTGCCAGTAGCTATGCTGAGGGTCTTGACAGTCCTTAGTTTGTCCAGCTGAGGAGTTCTGACCTTTTTTATTTAGCATCTCCCTATAGCTCCTGTCTGGAAAAACAGAAGGGAAGGGACTTCACCTATTCTCATAAAAAACACAGAAAGACACTAACAAATCTTCTGTCAATCCTGAAACACAAGTCCAGCTATGAAACTGTGCAATCTTGCATGGCGGGAAAGGTTTTAATGAGAGATTTCTTTCTAAAATAAGTGAAGTCTGATGTCCAAAGAAAATAGTTCATTTGGAAAAGGAAACTATAGACAAAACATCAGTCACTCACAAATATCAAAACATTAACCAGTCACTCAGGATTCCAAATAAAGTCAATTCAGGCAGCCTAGCTAAATAGGTATTTAGGACCTGGAGCTTGGATGATGTGATGTGATGCTCTCCTTCCATTTCATTTCTTCTTTCTTCTGAGCATGAATGTTTATTCTAATGTGCAGCTGGACACCTTTTGTGCTAGATGGGGGAAAAAATTGCAGTGGCAATTTATTGTAGGCTTTTGTGCAGTTGGGAATATGGAATTTAATGAAAAGCACAGTTGCATAAATATAGGAGAAAAATAATAAATTAAGAGCAGAAGGAAACTCTCTTATAATAATTTCATGTTACTAATATATTATTGGAATCCACTATCTGACTAGTCAAAGCATTTATTAACTGCCTGAATATATGCATTACTGTTATAATGTATCATAGAAAATAAAAGAAATCTGAGTTATAACACTGTATGTCACCTTTGATTCACACTATATTGAACATCAACATTTCCATTATTTCAAGTTGCTTGGATAATCACCATTTGGATTTTGGTGGAAGAAGCACTGTTGGCTGCAAATCTCTCAGAAAATTAAATCTCATCTTTTTATTTGCATTTGCTGTGCTATTGTTCTGTTAGACTTGATTGATCCACAATTGTACCGTTGCTTCAGGATTACAGAGAGTGAAGATATATTATGATAAATATACCACTATTAATTTTTCAATTCCGTTGATATTTGGTTTCTCATTGTGGATTTCATCATGGCATTTGTAATAATGAAATACTCATTTGCAGGACTGTGAGACTTAAGTTCTTGATTTGCCTTGAATTTTATCACATTTCTGTATCTGTTGGATAATGCCTGAAAATGGATTAAACAGGATAATATGACTTTGCAAATATCATTGATATTGTTAAGTTGAAGTGATCTGTCATATTTTAGTGACAGTTCTTCCAGATGTGTATTCCTAGCGCCTTTTGAACTGGTTCCAGGTTTAGTTGAAGGCTATGAAATAACAGAATATTCATAATCAGCCACAGGTCAGTATCATCTTCAGAGCACTGTTTCAAGGACTGAACAAAAACAGTCGACTTCATTATTTCAGACAGCACCAATATCTTCCCTGTCGGATTTCATACTGGTAATGCTTCTTGTGTTTTCTTGCTGGTTGAATTCCATTCACATCATTGTTTCGTTTTGCATTATGTGCTTCATCTCTAAAGACCTTGATTCAACCAAGGCACCACTAATCTTTAAACAAGAGCGCCTTTGTTTTTACTAATATCATTTCTCCTACATCAAGCATGGCAAGGCCATATCTTTGCTGGTACCCTAAGGAAGACTGTAAGTACATAAGTCTGAAAGCACAAAATAAGATCTTATTTCCATTGAAGAACAATGTGAAAAGCATATGTGCTGCTTTATAACATTTCTGTTTGAACACTAATGCACTAGGACTGAATGGATAAATGACAAAGAACATTCTCTTCATCTTATCTCAAAAAGCTTGGGGACTGAAGGAGTCACTGGTTATAAGCTTCTGCAGTGACCAGAATTTCTCCAGACCTGACATGAAAAGACATACTTAGCCAAACAAACTGGTAGAACATATGCTCGCTTTCACTGAAAGCTTAGGACTTCCAGTTTAAATTCAGTGAATACAACTATTGCAAATTTTGTTTGTGACTTTCCAGAGATATTGCCATACACAATTATTTATTGATTCATCGCAGAAAAGACGCTTCATTCTAGCTCCTTTGACAGGGCTCTTCCATTGTTTGCATTCCCCTGCTCTTTAGTTTTTCTCACTTTCTATTATAGTATATGTTACTTCTGAAGATTCTTCACTTTTTTGTGATACCTGCAAATTAGATGCAAATTGGATCTCTCTGTGCAGACCTGCTTCTGGAAAAAAGTTTGCAGCAGCAGTTACCAAACATCCATTTCAGTGACTTTTTGACCTTACAATTCACAGCAAAATATTTCACTGGATAATCACCTTGTTATACATCATAAATACATTTTACAGAGAATAAAATATAATTCACCCTGTCAGTCCTGTTTCTTGTGAAGATGGAGTTTCAGTTCTGAGATGAAATTTAGTAAAGATCTTGCGCATCCTTACAAGGTATCTTCTTTTTCTTTTCTTTTAAATACCTTTCCATCTCATATCATATTCTATCTCTTTCTCAAATATATCTCTTCCATTCTTTCAAGTTAGAAAACATAGGGAAAAATGCTTATTGGTTGTACTGGGTGAGAAGGCTACACTACTTTGCAGTTGGAAAAGGATTTAGAAACCATCCATAGTAGTTTAGTCAAAAACAATATAGGGAATCCTCAAATTACAACCAGTGACTGCTTGAAGTTATGATGGACCTCTCCAGGGCGACATACAACCCAGATCTGAAGTTTCATGGCCAACTCCTCACGGTCGGTCACTTGATTGCGTTTTGGGCACTCAGCAACTAACTTGCATTTATGACCATTTGCAGTTCCCACAGCCATGTGACAAAATTTATGCAGACAATAAACTTAACAACCATTGCAAAAAAAGGTCATAAAATTGATCATGGTCATGTAGTGAGCCACTTAACAACTGACATAACTTAACAATTGTAATTCTGAGCTCAGCCATGATCATAAATCAAGGATTGCTTGCATTCAATCTGTCATGTCACCTTTGGTATATTTTAAATTCAGCAAGAACTCTTGTTAAAGATTATGCTCTTGAACATAAACAGAGTGCTAAATGGCAACTGAGGAATTAAATACTGGAAAATCCTTCTTAAATGTAAAATGCTCATAATCTAGTGTTTTTTGCATACAGAGTATGGATTTAGCAAAGTGTGGGATTTGTTGTCTAGTTTTGAAATAAACAATCACCAGCCAAAACACCAGCCAACACACAGGTACAGAGGATACAGCTTAAATTATCAATATATTTTCTTTATATTCCCTATTACCATTGAAAATTTACCTCTATCTTTCTTCATTGACTTAATCCTTAGCCATCACAACCTATCCAAAGCACCCAAAGTGAATACATTATTCCCCGCCTCTAATTACATCTCCCATTAATCAACTTATATTGCCCCTTCCCCTTATTTACAAATTACATTTTATGGTACTGGTTCCTAGAGGTTTTAGTCTGTGGGTAGAGATGGGGGTCAGTATTTTTTTTTTTTTTGAAAGATGCCTTTTAGACCTTAATAAATTGTTAGCCATGATGCCCCATCAATAGTTATAGTAGTTGGATTACAAAAATAAAAATCCAATTGAAAATTGCAAAATTTGTCTCTCTTTGCTGCTATGTAGATGTTGCAACCAAGTTATGGCAGCTCTAAAATCATTTATTTAAAACCCTTTAAATTACTTTAAGTATATAATTTAAAGGGTTTTAAATAAATTTAATAAATTTTAAAGTACTGTATGTAATAATCAGTTTTGTGAAATACTTTCCCACATTTTCCCAATCAGGATTCCACAAGTCCAACTAATCAGAAATTATATATCAATGGAAAGGATAGAAAACTGACAATACAGAACAGTTCAAAATTATAAAACATTCACAGAAAAATGGTTTTCTTGTTTCAGCCCAAATGTGTGTTTTAAACAGATAGCTGGCTCTAGCTGGAAGAATTAAAATAGATATTTTTGTTTTCAGAATAATGAAAGTATTGGCTCTGAGGATCATATATACGAATTAGTTTCACCAATCCTCCCAATCCTTAATTTTGTACAAAAGCAAAAGCTGAATATTGAATACAATCAGTGCAGAAATGAGAGCATAAGGCAATACAATGGTGTGGCAGCTGCAGTCAGTGTATTTAATATGAGTCAAAAATAATTGAGGACAGTACTTTTTATGATCTCACTCTGCTGCTACTATAGCTACATTCATCATTTCAGAAAAACAGCAAGGAGGAAGAACAAAGTTTCTGGGAGAATGGTTAACTAATCATAGAAGGTGCTGTCATCAAAATCCTTTCAAGGTTGAGATTCATATGTAGTGTTGTGTGTCCTTGACTGTCACAATGTTACATGTGAACTTTTGCTGTGCATGCCAAAGCATTTGTCATACACTAACATGGAGGGTTGCACCAGGAGGTTTATACTCTCAGCACAGCAGACGAGAACCCAGGAGAATCTGGGATTGTTTAATCAGTGAAAACCAGGATAGAAAATGTATAATTAGATACAAATAGAAAATAAAGGCTAAGATCTGTGATTTTTTTCAAACTGAAAAGTTATAAGGTAATCTATTATGTTTCAGACCACTCTGAATAACATATAAAAGTCTCAAGGCACATCACCTGGCCTTTGCAAGATGCATCCACGAGCCCTCAAGATTTATTTTTAGTGAAACTTATTATTGGCAGCCACAGTAAGTAAATAAATTTATTGGATCTCAGGCTATTAAGAAAAGTCTTACCTCATTTAATAATTTCAATAACCTTCTACAGGTTATTAGTCACCCAGATTGATTTCAACATTTAAATCTAATGTATAGACACCTTAATTCAAAAGGACTTACAAGTTTACAATATAAATAATAATAATAATCAATGTGTAAATATAATGGTGCTGAAGTGCTGGAAATTATTGGTCCTCCTTCCCTTGTAGTAGTTCATCAAAAATTTCTCAGATTCGAGACATGTAAACATCTAATTAAAGTTCCTCTATATATTTTGAACTCATTCATCATAATCATTTTGTGCATTACATCCAAACCACCACAATAGATACAGCATTGAAGAACAAAGGGACAATATTGTTTTTTCAATAATAATAATACAGCTATTATTATATTGCTGCTTTATATTATTTTGTCCCTTTCTCTTTCAGCCTCTATTTGCACTGTATTACTTTTATTTTTAAAGAATATGAAATCCTAGGTATTAAGAATCAGCTTTTGTTTGGAATTCTTTTTTTTTAAATCCATAGCAGGACAAGTTCACATATTCTGATTTCTGACACTGCTGTTGCTAATCAATTTATAAATTCAGATTATCCCATGTAACCTCTACAATACATGAAAAATCAGATCTATACAAAAGTACAGCCACTTACTTGTGATCAGATACTATCAACAAATTATTTGAAAGTTCTGAGAAGAGGACCTGCAGACCTTCCAGCACGCATTGAAAACCCATTTATTCCAACAAGCCAGTCTGGCCTGACACTTAATGGGGTTTTAAAAATTCTGTTTTTAATCAGTTGAATTGTTTAAATTTTTAAATTCCAAATTTTAAATTTTTAACTTTTAGAACTTGGTTCATTTAAATATTTACTTCGGCCTTCGATTTAATTCATTTTTAATTGCTTTTAAATTTTATATGTCCTGTTTGGAATGGCTGTGCACCACCCCAAGATTAAAGATTAAAGAGGAATGGGCTGAGTCACAACTAACATGTAGCATAGAATACTGCTAAGAAAATGCCTCTCTTCGAACAAAGCAAAACTAAACAGCACATTAAACAAATGTGCATAGGAAAAATGAAACAAAGCAAAAACAAACTTTAAATCCATCCATTATTGTATATCATTTGAAGAAAGTCTACAACAGTTTCTAATCTACTATACACCACCAATTATTATCTTGGGTCCATCCAGGATTACATATCCTCAATTGATTATTAATGATAAAACTTTTCTTTAAAATTTTAATTTTGACTGGGATTTTGCCAACATTTGGATATCATTCCCCCAAATTATCCGCTATAGATATCACCACAGCATTTGTTATTTAAAAAACCCTTTTCCAGTTGCATACAATGTCTTTTCCCCAGTCTCCATCAATATAAGAAAGTCCAGTTCATCATTTATTAGTTATAATTATTCTGTCAACTCTATATCTTTATAATCCATGCCCTTTTCAGTCTTCTCCAACAAGCCTGCAGTTTTCAAACCAAACTTCTTCTCTTTCAAATCCTTTTCTTCTTTTGGAGTTTGTATTTTACTGTTGTGAATTTAAAAAAATTGTAAAGTGCTAATAGAAAATGCTCTTGATTATTAATTCTCTTCTTGCTGAAAAATTGGGAAATATACATTATGGAAACCAAGACCTGAAGCTACAGCATCTTCACAATTTCTGATAACTATGCAAGACAAGAACAGAAATATTGGTTGTAATATTGGTGATCAATATGGTAGCTGGAAATTGTCCAACTTGTCTCTCTTGTTTACTCAAGAGGTTGGGGAGGTCTGTCATAAAAAATTCATTTTAAACAGAACCTAAGCTTCTGTTTAGTGACTACTTTTAATAAATTAGTGACTACTTTTATGTAATAGAATATCATAGTGATATAAGGGTTAAATAGAAAGTAACACCTTCATCTTTTGAAATAGGGATATTTAATACATGAAACACAGAAATAATTCTTGAAATGAACAATTTTTATGGTTTTACTTCTTTTCCATATAATCACTGCTATCACTGTCAGTGATGAATAAGTTTTTAGAGCATTTATGGAATACAGTTTGTCTATTCAACCAGTTCCTGAAAGTCCTTCCCATCTCCTCATTTGAATCAAACATATGTCCACAAAAGTATTCTTTTTATTTTGTGAAAAGGTTTTTGCATGGCACCAAGTGTAGACTGAACAGCAGATGGAGTAAGACAGTGAGATCCAACTTTGTAATTTTAACTTTGATGGTTCATAAAGTGGTGGCCCAGCACTGTTATACTTTACAAAAAAAATCTATTTGTGCTACTGAACTCTGCTTAATTGCTGTTTCAAAGTTTTGAGTGTTACAGTGCAATACTTCTAAATTGATATAACAGTGCCAGATTTAGTGAAATCAATGTGGATTATAATATAGGTGTCTCAACACCCACCCACCCCAAACCAACAATCTTCAAAAAACCCAGTACAGTAATGAGTTTTTCTGCGGAAGCCTGGGTTTTGGTTTTAATTTTTTTTTTTTTTTGCAAGTGAAGCTTTCTGATTTCAGGGACTGATGCTTTGTTTCTGGTTTATAACGAGGAACTCATGTTTTATCAGCTGTCATGACACTGTGCAGAAATTCCTCACTTCATTTTTATAGCGTGACAAATACTGGCAAATTTCAACTTCTGAAAGTTTCATATTGAAACTGCAAATAACTTTCATGCAAATAACTCATCATGGCAAACTCTATACTTTTGAAAAAAAAAAAACACCAGTTATGTGACCACATATTCCTGTGAAATGCCTATCTTAACAGCAATTACCCTTTGGATGATCCGTGATTATCCTTGATCAGTTCATCAACCTTTCTCATGTGAAACTCTCTAATTCTATGAAACTCTTTGGCTGCTGCCACAAGTTATCTGCCTAGTTCTTGATTTCACAAATGAGTTTTTTTCTGGATCACCATCTTTATATTTTTTGGCTGAGTAACATCAATATAAAAACTTGGATTTGATGAACATGAACACACCGTTCCTTACCAACTGAAGTAAGTATGGATGCCAAAGAATATATCAAAGTCTCTAGCTTGTCAGTACTGCCATCAATTGGTGAGTTACAGCATTGAAGATATTACTTTTTGTTCAGTTCTCATACTTGCATCTTTGTAAGCACAGTTTGCAAATTTCACATAACCTAACAGTGCCAGTGAAGTTTATTTCTGTCTACATTCAATTAAAAGTTGATTCAGGTTGAACTGTTTCTTTATATATGCATACATATTTTTATTATTATTTTATTATAATTAAAGCTTTTAAAAGTAGAATATAAAAACTAATAATGCCAGACCTGCCTCAGAGCTTGAGCCTCTAAGTAAGAATGATCTTTAGCACCATTGGGTAGAAAAAGGTATAGTTTACTAGAAGTCAAGTAAAATATAATAGTGCAAAGCCGGAACTGAAATTCACACACCAAAACGCTAAGTGGAAATTTTCCCCTGCTTGAGCACTTCTCATTGCTATTCCCTCACTATCCAATGAATTTTGAAGATGCTTTTAAATGGCGGCTCTGATCATGGGCTGACTTGCAGCAGCATTCTTCTCATCACAAAGCAACCTTGAAATGCCATCTTAAGAAGGCACTTTCTCTTAACTTTCACAGGCTTCCATCCATCTCAGCCTCCCCCAGGGTGTATGGCAGATTGGTATAGAAGTGATTTCAGAGAGCAGGCATGAAGTGGCAGTTCTGACAAATACAAATGAATATAAATTAAGGAAGAAAAAAAAATAGAAACCAAAAGTACAAGAAAGAAAGAAAAGATTTAAAGCAGTGGTTTCCAATATTCTTCACAGCAGTTATAAGTACAATTATACTTGAACCTCTCTCTTTAGAATTACATCATACTAGCCTTCTTTCTATAATCTATCCTGTCTAATCATCAAAACCATAAATCATAAAGTTTATTTTTTTCATTTTACACAGGAATTCTTAAGAGGTATTCTGTCACCAGTATATGTAGATAGCGTCTTTTCTCTAATTAAAAAAGTTAATTTATCCATTTCTGCAAAATTTGTTAATTTCACCATTGTTCCACACTGGATAGTGCCAAATCTTTCCATCTCCGTACATATTATAATCTTGTGACAGTAATCATATACTGGAAATGGTAGAACTATCACCAAAGCAAATACACTTTGCCTTTGATATAAAGAATTCTGTATATATTTTATTATAGAATAAACCCATATTCTTTAGATGTCAGTTAAGATAAGGTCAGCCTTGAAGACATCTTATTGTTTAAAATGCCTAGTCTGAGGACTTGAATTATAATCTATGTTTTGACATTGGCCTCTCTTTATGAATGTAAGCTTCCTCAAGCTCCTGAGAACCTGGTTTTGGGTCAAAATGATATAGTACCATGATACTGCTTTGTATCTGGCTCCTATTTAATGCTCAATGCTCTGACATTTAGGTTATGTGTCTCTGTGCCTCTGTTCTTCTTTCCCTTTAGAGTCATCAATTCTTTGTTCCTTGCTAGCTGCTCTCCTGTTAAAGGTTATGCCCTTTAATTCTTTATGTTTTTACTGAAGTTCATTTTTTGGTTTCTTGTGGCCATTTGGTTTAGATTCAAGGATCTATAAAAGTTTTGTTGCCCCTGGTTCCTTGTGACTGGCAGCCCACAAACCTAATCATTAAAGTACACATTTCTCATGATCAATAACTACATTTTGTCTGGCCTGTACACTTCAGTTCCAAACTTGACAGTCTCATTCCAGGTTTCATTTGTCCATCTATCTTCAGCTTTCAGTCCTGTATGGATTTTAACAAAAAAGCACAGGCTATTCCAGCACTTTCCCCCCTCAAAAAATATGTGCAAAGAAGTAACTTTCGATCTTCATAAAAAAAATATAAACAAATTTAATAACTGTCCATCTTCTGTAAGGTTAAACAAGCATCTCTTAATCACATATCTCATCTCTTATCTATGAGCAAATCAATAAAACATCAACTTTTCAGTCTTAGGTAGATAGATAGAATTCTTTATTGGCCAAGTATGATTGGACACATAAGAAATTTGTCTCTGGTGCATATGCTCTCAGTGTACATTAAAGGAAACGGTACATATGGTAGGAATCATAAGATACAACACTTAATGATAGTCATGGGGTACAAATAAGCAAATCAGATTAGGAAACAATAATCGATATAAATTGTAAAGATACAAGGAACAAGATATAATCATAGTGGGAGGAGATGAGTGATGAGGAGAATAATAGTAATGCAAACTTGGTAAATAGTTGACAGTGTTTGAGGGAATTATTTGTTTAACAGAGTGATGGCTTTTGGGAAAAAAAACTGTTCTTGTGTGAACAGGTGAAAAGAAAAGACTGAAAAGGATGCCAGAACACTGCAATAAAAAAGTCTTATTTTAATCTTAATCTTTTAATCTTAATCAAATAAACCACTTTATATATTATGCCTGGCTGCTGATGCTGCATGGTGTCAATTTCTCCCCCACCAAACACCCCAGGCATAGCATATATGCTTTTGGCCTGGGTAGCAGAAAAGGCACAGTGGAACAGAAAGTAGACAAAGAGGAAAAGAGAAACAAAGCCCTTTCCCTCCCCCTGCCTTTTCCTCTTAGCCCTTAGCCTCCCCGCTTCCCCTCTTTTCCTCCTCCCACACTTTGTCTGCTCTTCTCACTCATGTGAAAGTCAGCCTTCTTCTCTTTTACTCATAAAAGAACAACCTCTTTCTTCCCATTCCTGCATAAATTGCTCAAGAAACAGGAAACACCAAGCAGATTGGCTTCACCTTGGCTTTCTGTGGGTTAAAACCATCAAGCAGATTCCTAGAGACAAGATCCTAGGAAGAAGAAGAACCTCTCTAGGAATCTATTTGATGGATATAGTTTCTTTCTAGAAATATGCCTGATGGATCTGCTTCCTTTTTAGAGATCTGCTTAATGGTTTTAACCCTTAGGAAATAATATTATTGGTTTCATTATATGGAAAGATATTATGGCTATCCATAATCAGTCAAGACCAATTACATGCTGGAATAGAAGACTCTTAAAACTTTCTGACATGGAAGAAAGGATGTCATCCAAGAACTGAGATCCCAGTTATGGGGATCACTATAAGGAAGTTCTGCCACTTAGCACATACTCCCTGTAACTTTTGAACAGATGGATTTCATAGCAAGACTTCTCTGGATGTTTGATGGGATTGATAGTTTCAGTTCCTGGCAATGCTATGCCTAATTACTCTTGGTGTAATGCTAAATAAGAGCCTGTAGCACTAGCAATGACCAACACTTTGATCTCATCCTAGAAACCTACTGTCAATCAGTGCAGCAAATGTTAAAGTGTTGCTCTGCAGTTGAGTCACTCTTTTCTAGTTCACAAATTACTGAATAAATGGACTTAGCTCCCAGATCTAGCCATAAACACATGAGTTAAATCCTCTCTTCCTCATATGTTTTCTCAAAAATTATGAGGCAAATATGCATGTTTATTGTCAGGAGCTATACAGTTATATAGTGGAATTCTGGATCATTAGGTGCCCAAATCCCTTTGAGACTTCATGAGAATTAAGATCCTTATGTTCACAAATATTATTTGGTAGCATTGTAGTATATGCTCCTTTCACAGAGTTTAGTGTATAATGAGTTAGCAAATTTCATACACAGACAAATACCTCCATGCTTGTGGTGAACAGCTGTTTTTTCTTCTCTTCCTCTGTGACTGTCTCTTCCTCCTTTTTCTTAGATAAATATTATTTTACAACATTTGGATTGTCTTGTAGCTTGCTATTGACAGACATGATGATTACAAAATGCTATTTTTTTCAGGGATGCAGTATATACTGAAATATTCATACTATATTTGACCTCAAGCAGAACTTAATGTTTTCTTGTTCCTGCTAGCTGTGGGTGCTTACTCAGCTTGTAAACCGCTATTGTGTTTCTGAGGCTATCCAATGAATTATTACCTTTGACATTTATTGCATGCATTAACACTAATTTACCCATCATTAATCAGAAGTATCAGATCTATACTTCTCAATCATTCTAAACCTTTCCTTTACTAGTTGGCTGGAATGCTGCTATTCTTAAAATCTCAACACACATCCTGTAAATTTAGAAAGAGCCTGCAATCTTGAAACGCCAGTCCTCCCCTTGTCTCTAATTTATAGTCTGTGTTTATGTTTGTGTCAGATCTTGGCCATTACCAATGTTCAGATTCTGAAATATGGTGTCATAAAGTCTGTTGTTTGGTTGGGCTATTAGATTAACAGAAAAAAAATATGGTCTTTTTTTCTGAATTCATTAGTTTCAGGGTAAATAGAATATATCAGCATGCTCTTAAGAACAGCCTGAAATTAAAGTGCCTTTTTCATGGCTAAGAAAAGGTCTTTTCTCATTATCATGTTATTGTTTTTTCCTATTGTTGTGTACAATCCTGGCAAACCACAGACTGAGGGTCACAGACAAAGTCAATCAGGTAGTGGTCACCTTTAGTTGAAATTGTATATATGGTATCCATTAAAAAAAGGATACATTTTGATGGACACAGCTGCCTTCTTAATCTTTTTGATGCAATCTTCTTTGAATGTCCCTTGTCCAGTCTGTATCTTTTTCTGCCCTTGTTACCTCTCGCCTAGACTATGCCAACGCTCTTTACATGGGGCTCCCCTTGAAGAGCATCCGGAGGCTGCAGTTGGTGCAAAATGTGGCCGCGCAAGTGATTCTGGGGGCTCCTCGGAGCTCCCATATTACACCTCTCCTCTGCGAGCTGCATTGGCTCCCCGTGGCCTTCCGGGTGCGATTCAAGGTATTGGTTATCACCTTTAAAGCGCTCCATGGCTTGGGACCCAGGTACTTTCGGGATCGCCTGTTGCCATCGTCAGCCTCCCACCGACCTGTGCGTTCCCACAGGGCGGGCCTCTTTGGGGTTCTGCTGTCAGGACGGTGTCGCCTGGCAGCCCCAAGGGTTCGAGCCTTCTCTGTGGGGGCATCCTCCCTCTGGAATGAACTGCCCCTGGAGATCCAGACCATTACAGACCTACAGACCTTCCGGCGCGCACTGAAGACCTTTCTGTTCCAACAAGCCGGTCTGGCCTAGTATCGTCGGTTTGGGGTTTTAAATTGGTTTTTAATTTTTAGTACGTATTTTTAAATTTTTTAAATTTTAAATTTTAATTTGGTCGACCTTGATTTAATTAATTTTAATTGGGTTTTTAAATTGTTTACTTGTATGTTTTTACCTGGCTGTGCACCGCCCCGAGTCCTTCGGGAGAGGAGGCAGTATAAAAATCCTGAAATAAATAAAATAAAATAAATTTTTGTGTGTGTTGCAAACCTGAATCTCACCATCATATTGCACATCAATCTACATTCCAACAGATTGCATCAGACTTACAGAAGAACAAGCTATGGCTGCTTTTTCAGTCCTGTTCTCCCAGATCCTCTCTACTTTTTTATATAATACATTTTTATTAGTTTATCAAAATATAAAATACAAAGAGAAATTTTAAAAAGTAATAAAAACTGGAGGGGGGAAGGGGGAGACAAAAAGAAAAAGAGAGAGAAAATAGAGATCCTCCTTATTTGGCCCTTGGCTTGACTCTTGGCTGTTTCACCTGTTAATTTTACCAAACAGTGTCAAAGAATTTACTTACCTTTCATTTCTTTCCCTTTTTGCTTTTTCCCATTTTTTGCTATTACACCTCTAAGCCAAGGGCAATCTTAGTAATGTTATCATTAGAATCAGAAAGTAGAAACTATCAAAGGTCTATCTCTCTGGAATGTTGATGCAAGATAGATAAAATAAATGAGTTTCTTAGATCCCTATAAAAATTACAACACAAGAGTAAATGAGTAATAGTCTCAGTTTCTCCTGAATTGCATGGACAAGTCCATTCAGATAAGGGGGTTCTGGAGCAGGGAAACTGATGGCAGATATTCACCCTAGAGAAAGTGAGAAATGTCAGATGTTAGGTCCTGTTCTGGTGTTCTATGGAATACTATTTTTTTCATTAGTTATTCCATTGTTCAGCATGAGTGAGATGAACTGTAAGTACCAGGATAACATATTTTGTAATACAATTAAAATATAGGCCGCTTCCTCTCCAATGCATCTATTCATTCTTCTGCACTTTTGCCTTAAAGAGAGACCACCATTTTTTTCTAATTATTTGCTGTTCACTATATGAAAAAACTAGGCCGGAATTCTGGCAACCTATAGGCCTAAAAGAAGCCATTGTATGTTATCCAAAGTTCATTGTGTCACAGAATTTGGGCTGAATACTTGGCAGTGTTGATAATGATGACTGTAATAACAGAAATTTAAAGGAGAATTCCAGTTATTCAAAAGATCCAGTTATTCTCACCAGTTTCTACCAAAGATTTTAGATCTGTGGACATGCGTAAATTTGATAATAATTGTTAACCTTCTGATGTTCTTCTGGGCTTGTAGCAAACCTATGAGAAGGCAGCTTAAGAAACATCTTTCATCACATAACTAGGTGAACAAGTCTTGGCTTGCTCTGTTACATTTCTGACCTTTTCCTGTGGAATATTGTTCACTAAATTAAAAAAAGGAAAGCAGTATCTTTTGTACAGTCAAAAATATGTTGAAATAAATATTCTCATGAAGCAGAATATGGTTATATAGAGTTTACTGAATTGAAAAAATAATATTCAGCCCAACTCTTAATTACTTTCTGAAAAGCCCTTTTAATGTTTTCCCTAAACCACTGTTTAGCATAACAACAGGGAATTTCTCCGAGCATTATTTTCCCTTTATCCAATCAGCAAGTAGCTCCTCTAAAGGTAGCCCCTGTTGAACCAAATGAACACTTTTATTTAACGAGTGGCTCTGGAATTTGGTTCAAATGCGGTTGAGTTTATTGCAGATTTTTTGCAAGTATATTCCTTTTGGTTTTATGAATGGAACTGCTTTGAGTAACAACCAAACAAAAACACTCTTCTATTGTTCCTTGCAGATTATAGCTATTCTGAAAGTTTTAGTATTCTAGTTTTGAATGTGCTTAGCAACCAAAAGACTTATGTAAGGCTGGGTTATAATAATAGCTGGAAATCCTCTGAATCTGTAACCCCTGGAAAGGAATGGCCAAACTAGGAGGTAGATCTTTGTGAAAAGCTTCTTTTATTTTGCCTGAGAAATGCCTCTAGGTGCTGAACCATTAAAGGCTAACTTCAAATACAAAAATGAAGAAGTCTATTCTCTGGCGCTAATGCTATCTCTTATATGTGGCAGGCAGACTGAACAGGCCTTATTTTATAACACTCTCAATGTTGGAATGGCAATACATTTTTGTATGTATAACATTTGCTACTGAAAGTATATCCTGTAGGACATACTTGGGTTGTAATGCAATTGAAATTTAATCCAGTACTGATCCTATGGAGTATGTTTGGCTTTGGTATTTGTCTATGGAAAAATAACAAGAAGAAATGTCTGCTCCTGGTTCTGCTGAGGCCAGCAATTCTGTCAGCAAAAGGCCAGTATTAGATTCTATTCATTGCGCTTACCAAATTCATCTCTACTTTTATTAATTTAATACCTTTTCTTTGTGGCTTTTATTCAGTAGCTTTCTGAATAAGAATATTGTCTCATATCTCTAAAAGAAAATGTTTCAGAAAACTTTTGTTAAAAATGAAAGCTGGAAAATTAGAAAAGGTTTCCTTTGTTATCAGCCAAGTGTTAATTACAGTTCTTGCATATATGAGGGGTCATCTTCATCACCCTAATGATGGCACAGAGATTCCTATTGACATATTTTTTTTAAAAAATGCCAGGTCCTCATAATGTTCCTCTCCTCTCCTCTCCTCTCCTCTTGGCTTTACAAATTTCCCTCTCTCCCAATACTGCTATGACTGAGGATATAATCTAGCACAATGCATTAATAAGTGATGGAGTTTTAATTACCTTCTGTTTGCTACATAAGCTGATTTGGACATGACCCCTCCTCTCCAATTGCCAGGAACTTTCCTCTATGTATTGGGCTTCAGGAGGCACTAGACATGGATCTTCTGCAGAGACATCTGTTGACTAATACCCGACTAGCATTTTATGAACCTTATGTCATGTTTCATGCTGTTCCCTTATAAAAAATAGGATTAGTGGTATTTTTTTTTGTTTCTGAAAAATCAGAAGACTTTTAGTTTAAAATTCAGATTCAGTGATCCCTTGGAAAAGATAGGAAGGATCTAGCGATGTCTGAAGTCACACTTGAAACTTCTAACATTTCTGGATGTCTATTCCAGGTATTACTCCAGAAGTAAAGTGTGGGGGACCATTGTCATTTGCAATGAGGACAAGATTGTGCTAGGTGGACCCAAACTTTTTCAGTAGTCTTCCCCACATGGCAATGGATATAACAGGGCCAGTCATTTACACTTTCCATAGTTAGCTGTGACAGGACCAGTTCCTAGATGCCTACATCTCATATAGGAAAAGGCATAATGCTCTTCTGCACCATGGTGGTTATGGACATTGCACCCCACAAAAGCGTATCAGAGACAGCCATCTTTCTGATCCGAGTGTTATATGATTTTCCCCTGGAGTAATCATGTGTAAAATATTATCACATGCTCGCTGTTATGATCTTAAATATCTAATTATAATAATTAGACAGAGGCCTATATGATAAAATGAATATAGCCTGCTGTGTCAGGCACAAAAGACCATGAAGGTTCAATTAAGTGACTTATTGTTAAAAGCCTATGCACAGGAATCTTCTGAACTAATGGTAAGTATCTGGTTAAAGTTAGATAAGGATCAATGTCAAAGGGGGAATGGATGTTGGATATAATTTGTTTGTGGCTATGTAGGGATTGTAGGCTGATCCCTCTTTTCACTCTGTTCTCAGGTTCTGCCATTCCTAAACCTACATGATGATAGTTTAAGATTAGACTGTACTCCCCATAATAGGCTACTATTTAGTTTGAATAGATTATCATTATGCAACACTCCAATCACTATTAGTTGTCCTAGAAACCCTTTACTACTCTGGGTAGTGAACATTTCCAGGGGCAGTGATGTTAGATTTAAAATCCTTTACATGATAGAACACTGGAGATTTACAGACTTCTCTAAGATTTGTTTTTCTCAGAGCAGTCAGGCAGAACATGTAGGCAATTTAGGTGATCCTTTGAGACTGCAGTTTTGCTATCATATACTTTAACTAAGAAAGATGCTCTGTGTTACCAGCAAAACTTTATCTTTGCTGCTGTCCTTTAAAAGTACACATTAAAAATATGTACTTTTTAGGTGCAGACTAGAAACCAACCTATCAAGTTCTGACCTGATTCAAATATACAATGAAATGTCCTCCAAATGTTTATTTCCTAATTATTAACCCTGGAAGAGGATGAGTGTAGTTTTAGAAGTGGAGGAAGAAATATAAATAAACCATATTATTCTGGTGACACTACCCTGATAACCAAAAATACAAAGGATATAAAAACCCTACTACTAAAAGTCAGAGCACAGTGAAATAAAAGGGTCTAAAATAAACAAGACCTAACCAGTGACAATAAAACAACATGCCTTAGAACTAGCAATGAAGATATCAAAGTGGTAGATAGTTTCTTCCTTTTATGATCAACCATAATCAATTTAAGGGACAAGCAGTCAAGAAAAATGCCTTGGGGTAGCATTTGCTATAGCATCCAAGAAGGCCTCAGCCATTATGCATCTATGCCTTCAAAATGCAGAATTGTGCAAATCATGGTTTCCACTGTGACCCTGTATGGAAATGAAATGTAGAAATTTGAAGAAGCAAAAGCTATTAATGCTTTTGAACTTTGGTGTTGGAGAAGACTCTTGAGAATACCATGGACAGCGAAGAAAACAATCTGATGGACCATTGAGCAAATCAACCCAGCGTTCTCACTTAAGTCACAAGAATCCTACTTCGGACATGCTATTTGAAGACCCAGCTCTCTGGAAAATGCTCCATTGCTGGGAAAGCTAGAAGTGATGAGAAAAAGGAGATGACTAGCAGCAAGGTTGATGGCCTCAGTTGCAGTGGTGATGGGTGCACCAATGGAAGAGCTAAAGGACCAGATTAGAGTTAAATCACTGTGAAAATAAAATATATCCTAGAAATGGTCCTAGAAGTAAAAAATAATAATAATGACTTGCTGGCACATAAACTGATTAAGAAAACAACTAAGATTCTGCTGTTTTGAATGAAGTTTGTTTTTGAAGCTGTGCCAAAATCAGTTTTCCCATTTGCATCACAACTTTTTTTCTGCCTCATTTTCAGCTTTGCTAACATTTCCTTTTGTTATGATAAAACTCAGAGTGGTAAATATGTTTTTGTTTCTGGTTCTCCCACCTTTCACGGTCAATTGGATGGCTCTCTGTCATTCAGTCACTTGAGAGAATTTCAGGGAAAATAGAACTGTGGTGTTGAACTTCAACTGATGTGTTGATGCCTAGGAAACTTGCAAGTAGCAGAGGACTCTTACACAAGTAATTCCTTGATTATCTCAGGAGTAAAGTAAGTGTACAATTTATAACAATTTCACTGTGATATTAATAGACAATTCTTTCTTCATCAGTTTAAATGAGATTGACTGAAGAACCTGGGTGTGAAGGCATTTAATGTGATTGACATATGAGTGATATTTTTTGTCTGTTTGTTTTGTATTTGAAAGAAAATGCAATTATTTTTCTGAAAAAGATTGGGAATGACAAATCCTGGCCTGATTTATGGGGCTTTCTCCTGTAGCAAAAATTGATGTAAATTTCTTAGTGCTGGAAACAGGGACAATCATGGATTTTGAAGTAGAACTAAAATTTCTAACTGCAATAGGAGATTCTTGAAGTGGGTTAATACTGCCCATCTTTTTACAGATTAAAATTTTGGGGCATGGAGAGATGTTAGCTCCTAAATGTTAATTTGCAGTCTTTGGAATTAGTGCAAAAATATTGTTCTGAAAATTAATCAAGAATTCTTCTGTATTTGGGCTTGATATAAGCAACCTGTTTAACCAGTTTTCCACAAACCAATCCCCAATAAATGTTTCAAGTAACCATGCCCATCATCCTACCAAACAAACACATTGGTGACCACACTGGTAGGAGACATGGAGACCAATTAATGGCATCAGGCTGCACAAGGTTACTCTAACTCTTTTCTCTAATACATCTTTTGTCCAACTAGAATAATCATTGGTTCAAGAAATTAGATATGCATTACGTTGCTTTGATTGTGATCAGGATATTCTATTTTTAACACTTTTCATTTGTTGACTTTGACAAAGCTATGCTGTCTGCATTCAGTAGTGTCCTTGCTTGCAAAGAAACTGATTTAGCAGCTAGACATTGGTGAAATTTTGCCAATGCCTAGGAAAGCAATAGATTGGTTCTTCCTTACAATGTCAATTCATTCACCACAAGCAACATTATTTTCTATCATTATAATACAAGTAATGAATTAAACCTCTGTTTGCTGAATTTTGAGCTCCACAGTTGAGCAGCACACCTTCCATAGAATAAGATGGAGACATTATATTTACATAATTGTAGATAGCAATGAAACTGTGGCAGGTTATTATATGAGTACCCTATGGTTTTTAGTAGTTTGTGAATTCCTAGGTAGACATTCTAGTTTTTAAGTTTGCCCATCTATACTTATCCAACCATCCTTCGCGTTTGCTGAGCAAATGGAATAGAACTATCAATGGATTTATTGCATTCATTATATGGTCATCAGTAGGTAATTGTTCTGTGTTTATGATACAGATGGTTAAATACATAATTGAACAATATGCCCTTATGGAAAAGGTTTCCAAGTTGCTATTCGAGATACCTCTAGAGGTTCCAAAACTGGTGTCACAGCAAACTCACTAACAATTCCATTAATATGGAATTTTTATGGTGCCTTTGTGAATTCATTGTGTTGTTCCAGGGTGCCAGGGTTCACAGTTTGGGAACTCTGGCCTTAATGTCTAATGCTGAATAAAATGGGTATTTTGCATGGCAATAAAGTGCCATACACTCACACTTGGTATTAACTAAAAGCAGAAATGTAAATTACTGAATGAGACAAAAAAAAAAAAAAAGAAATTACAGTATGTAGTTCCAGCTATTTTTTCCTGTAAGAAAATGGCCTTCTATAGATAGATAGATAGATA
>JAEANM010003885.1:0-21657 GCA_017656035.1 Myanophis thanlyinensis
GCCGATAATTAGCTAACGAGGCCGGGTCCAGGGTAGGCTTCTTGAGGAGAGGTCTCACCACCGCCTCTTTCAAGGTGGTAGGTAAGACACCCTCCCTCAAAGAAGCATTAATAATCCCCTGGAACCAGCCTCGTGTCACCTCCCGGATTGCTAATAGTAACCAGGAGGGACAGGGATCTAATAGGCAATAAGTAATAAGTAGGGGCGACTGCAGTTTGCTAGGGCCTGTTTAGCACCGCAGGGGGATTTTCCAGCCCAGTGGCCTCCCGGCAAGCGATCAGTGCTGCTCTTGGGGAAGAAGGCTGAACTCACTAGCCTGCCTAGGCTAGAGGCCTCTTCCTGGCTTGAGGTACCAAGAGCGGTAAGCCGATGAGCGTTTAGCTTTGTGGAGGGAGGCCTTACCGGCAGGCCTTCCAAATTTTTTTAAAGAAAATGCCTCAGGCTGGAGGCGGCAGGGCAGCTGCTGGCGCTTGTCCAGAGCTGTCTGCCATTCTGTTGAGAGCTGTTTTGGGGCAAAGGTGCATCTGTTGCTATAGCCCATGCTGAATGATCGTGCGCATGCACACGCAGGAACAGCTTGCTGCCTCCATCTACCCCGATCGCTGGGAGAATGCCCAGGCCACAACTAAGGTCTGCGTGTCGCTGGTCTTGCATCTCCTGGCGTATTAGGCCAGGCCCAGTCATGTGGCATAAGTTTGCCACAATGGGCATATACAATATAGTTAATTTATATAAAATAAGATAATGTGAAAAGTTTACAATCTTGCGGAGCTGCATTACTAGCTGTCTAGGGTTGCATGTGGCCTTCAGGTTGTAGGTTGAACACATTTCATTTAGTGGATTCATAAAGTTATGAAAAAAGGGCAAAATTGTAGATAGGTGAGCACTTTTATATATGATGAGATCTGCTCTTTGTTATATGAGAAGGCATATGACTATGAGAAAGCATGTATAAAAAGACTGGATAGCAAGGGCCATATATATTAAAAGTATAGGCATAAAAGATCTCAGTGAGAAGGAAAAAAATGAAAAAAGATTTTTAGTATATTGGATGAAGAATAAGCTTAGCTGGGAAGCAGTTATAAGACCAAGCTGACGAGAAATCACTGAGACAAGAAATTGATACCTCAAGCCTGTAAGGATATGCCTTTGTATCAGAAAGATAAAACTCAGAAGATGAAAAGGCTGGCAAGGAATTCAAAATATAGCATGAGTTTGGATTTGGTTGTGGGTGTTCTAATATGTCTGATGTACAGTAAAAGAGACTATTGCTGCATTGTGTAGTGGAAGTGGAGGAATAATGACAGAATAGGGAGAGAGCAGAACTGATTAACATCTTCTTAAGAGAAAGAGAAAACTTACATCAGGGCTTCCAAACTCAAGGCCCCCAGGCCAGTCTAGCCCGCGATGTGGTCAAATCCAACCATCCTGGGACAGGCCTTTTTGCTTCAGCCTGGTTTACCAATGGGGCTTCGGCCCGGTCTACCCACTGTGAAGAGGAAACATCGGGCCAGCATGGCTTCGGCCCAGTGTACCCTGTGCATAGAGGAAACATGCCAGCAGTTTGGGGAATGGCGTCAAGCTGGCCACACCCAGTCAGCCACACCCACTCAGCCAGCTCTCCCTGCTCCTCCAAGGTCAACCACAGCCCTGATGTGACTCTCAATGAAATTTGACACCCCTGTCTTATTAAGGAATGAACATAGGGAGAACATAGTTGAGGATTAATTAAAAAAAATCCTTCAGGGAACTCTTCTTTCTAGGAGAAATTGTTTATGGTTCTCCATTATTTTAGGATGTGGGGGAAGCTGAAGTCTAGAAACATGCTTTTCTTAATTATCTTGATTTCTGTAAAACTCTTCTCCCTAATATTAAACACCTGGACCTTTTACACCATTTGTAAAAGTTTGAAATTTCTAAAAATATTTTGAAAGATGATGGTGTTGATGCCATCTGTAATATGCTGTTGTTGGTTATTGCTTTATAATCAATATTTTTCTGCAATTTTATATATTTTTATGTTTTTTTTAAATAAGTTAATTGTTAGGAATCTTGGTTATTTGCAATGACATGCAAAACAAATAAAATTGCTAGAGAGCTGTTGAGGTGCTGGAAGACTGGAAAAAGCTAACATATTTTACAAAGTAGAAGACTTATAAAGTGACACTGCATGTGAGAAAGAATTAGGGCTTCTGGGAGCTATCAACTGAATATGACGAAATAATATGATGTAACAATTAAAGTGACCAATAAAATTTTAACAAAATCTATCACTAAAGTAACAGTGCTAGTATAGACAGCACTGGCTAGACTACACATGGACATCTGTGTCAGTTTTTGAATACCTCAAATTAAAATCGACATAGAGAAACTGGAATAAATTCAGACCAGAACTACTGGGATGTAAGGAGGGAAAAGCATTATGAAGAGTGGTTACATCAGCTGGGCATATTTAACTTGCAGGAAGTAAGCTGGGGAGAGAATACTGTAATGATTTGCAAATATTGGGAAAGTTGTCATGTTGAAGAGAGGATGGACTTGGTTTTTTTTTAAAGAACAGGATGATGAACATGTTGAAATAGAACATGTTGAAATAGAAGAATCATTCAACGTTAGGAGGAATTTTCTGATGGTAAGAGTGATTGAACAATAAAACAATTTATCTAGAATGGTAGTGAACAACTTCCTTTATTGGAGGTTTTCTAGAAAGACTGGATAGTCATCTGTTACGGATGGCTTAGTGGATATGTGCACCGAACAGGATTCAGGTTGGTTTAAATAAATAATATCATTTCCAATTTGTATACAAGTTGCCGGAAGTTTGTTTTCCTCTGAGACTTCCAAATTCTAGTGGGAGGTGGTGACTGTGTGCTTTTATCTGGCAGGGTACATTATATATGTAATGAGATTCTATTATCTAGAAAAATGATAAAAAGAATGTTCTTTCTTTGTCTTAATGTGGTATATTGATCTTAATGGCTAATTATCTATGAATAGGTTTTTGATAGTTCATTGGCTTTCCTTCCTTTAGACTTTTCTCAGCTGACATTTATAACACTATAGACATTTCTATAATATCAACTACAAAACCTTTGCGTGGAATTAAATCAATTAATATACATTCTTCAATATTTACAGTTTCCAAAATGTATAATTCAAGATGGAATATTAGAATCAGGTTGCTTTGGAATTGTGTGATTTTTGATGTTTTAGTATTTGAACTATAGTTTGAGACCTAGAATAAAAAAAAGAAGAAAAATGAGTTATCAAGCTGCTTGATGTAGTATGGATCTGCACTATTTCAGTTAGAAAAATATTATTAAGTGAAAGAAATGAATGGTAGAGGGGACCACCCAGACCAAGATATTGAAGGTGAGCTAACATCCACACTTTTAAAGTATTTTGACAGTTTAGGTTAGAGTTTATATGAAACTACAAAATATGTAACATTTACTAACCTTTTCACTAATATGGATTATTAATCTAAATATGGAGTATTGGTTTACTTCTCTCATCTACTTCTTACATTATAAGACCTTAAGGGCAGGAACTGTTGTTTTAATTATAAAAGCTGCTTTGAAAGCTTTTCAGCTGAAGAATTGGGTATAAATGCTTTAAAAGTAAATGCTTTATTTTTATCTTAACTAATATTAACAACAAATAATTGCTTGCTTTCCAGAATATCAGCTGTTTTCCTTGATTATTATTTAGTAACATATATGAATTATTAACTTAGAATCAAAGTTTTTACTTATACAATTTTGTACCATTTACTATAATTAGTTTTTCCAAATATTAACCCTTTTCTATATTTTAATTAATACATAGTTACATACTGCTACTATATATGATTAAGTTTAAGACAGCAAAAAGTAAAATGTTTTATTTGTTTTTATTTGAGAATAAGAGGAACATGATTGTAAAAATGTAGTACAGGTAGTCCTTGATACATGATAGGGAGAGGGGGCGGTATATAAATTTGATTAATAAATAATAAAATAAATAAATAAATATGTCTACAATGATGCCTGTCTATTAGGATCTTATGTTGTGACAATTGTAAAATGACTTGGGTCATGTGACTGACTTAGTTTTATGTTTTTTTGCAATTTAAGTCAATATGGTGGACAAGCATTCTTTTTGGAATAGTCCCAATGATTCTATTAGTTCCCCTTCAGTTTGGTGCTAATAGGCCAAAGAGGTAGCTCAGGTGCCAGTTTCATTTTGGCCTTTAAACTCATGACATCACATGTTGCACCTGAGTCCAGCTGGCAGGGCTGAATTTTATTGTTAAATCTGAGATTTATGAACCATTTTTTGTCCTTTGGAATGTACTGCCCCAATGCATTATTTTATATAAATCACATCAGTGGTAAACAAATATGCATCCCCAGAGTATGACATTTCCTCAGGTGTGCAGTTTCCCCACTTCCATTTTACTTGATAGGTACACTCCTACAAAATGATTTGCCACAGGCTTTGCAGATTTTTCTATATGCAGGACACTGCTCTTTCTTTCGTACATGCATGTTGCCAGACTACTTACATGATACTGGGTTACTTCCAGTTGAGTTTTGTGCTGGTGCTTGTGGTGGTGGTTCTTCATGCTTAGCTGTTGTTTGGAGGCTGCATTAACACTGTCAATCTGTTTATCCTGCTCTAGAGCTCTCAACCATTTGTAAGTTCTGTGGCACAACATATATTAATTGCTGCTTGTAAACTTAAATTATGTTTCCTCAAAAGGCGGTGGCATGTGCTTTCACTAGCGATACCCAGAATTATTTTATCATGAATGAGTTCCTCTGTTAGAGAGCCATACTTACAGTTTGCAGCTTTTTCTCTTAACCATGTGACAAACTGTCCATTGCTTCACCGTCTTCTTTACAGCTGATATATGAAATTTTAAAGGGTCTGAAAAAGACTTTTAAGGCATTTAGGATAGCTTTATTATCACTCTTTTGCTCCTCTGTAAGAGTTAAATTATGCTTGTAAACATGGAGGCATTTGCTGCCCATCAGTCTCCTCAGCATGGCGGATTGTACTGCTGCTGGCTTGTCATTTAAGCTTGTGGCCAGGAAGTAATCCTCAAACTCTGCTCTGAAATTGTCCCAGTTACTGCTGCAATCTCCACTCACCCTCATGGCCTGAGGCAATGGTATGCTGTTAGTGGTGGTGATTATGCTGATGTTCTTGCTGTGCCTTGCCTCAAAAGCTCAACTTCCAGGACATGACCGCAAGGGCTAGACTGGCATGTATCAAATGTGTAGAGACAGTGCAGATTTAAATGCTTCTCATACCATGTTTAATGTAGAGTAATTAAAATGCTATACAAGCTATTGTTGAGAGTATAAAATACAATAGGAACAGGAAATGCATCACAGGAATAATAGAGATGAATCCTAGAGTAGCAGGAAATGCATCACACGAACAATAGAGATGAAGCCTAGAGAGGAATGATAAAGCTGCGTATAAGGTAGACATAACACTTGTAACAGACTAAGTGAGCCAATGGATTGCTAAGTGTTTTGTTGAAAGCTGGAAATAAGTGCCGTTTTTTGACAAAACCAGCATAAAATGCAGTCATATGACGAATGTTGCAAATGGCCGTGCTGCTGAGTTCCCAAAATGCAGTCATTTGACTGTAGAGGAGACCTGATTGTTGGAACTTCAGATTTGAGTTGCAAGCCCCTTTTTCAAGTCATTGTAACTTTGAATGGTTATAAGTCAAAGACTATCTGTAAATCCTCTCTGTTTTTGTTTGAGATAAATTGGTTAGCATACATTTCATATAGACTTTTTCTGTTGTTGCTAGTGACCAAGCAAAACCAGAGAAGGCTAAGTTCTGGTACCAGTCTAGTCAACAGTTACAGGAAATCTACTAGGTGAATATTGGAAAGACAAACATAAAAATGTCTTTTCAGGAATCCTGATACAGTGATCAAATATTCTTTATGTATAACTTTATTGCTATCAGTGTCTACTTACATGGCAACAAGAAATAAAACAATAAAAAGCATATTTTTTATTTATATATCTAACCCCTTTCTGTATAAAGCAGTGCTGGTAGTAAAAAAAATTTCAGCTGTTCATGTCTGTTTTCAATTGGTTTCTTAAATATTACATATGTACAATCTGATGATATAAATCAGGCAAACATCATTCTCAAAGGACATGTTAACAGGTAAAGTTACGAAGGCAGGGAACAAGTTGTTATTGAAAGGGCATTGATGGAACATGTTGGCTAGAGTTTCACAGGCAAATTCATAGTGCAAAAGTAGTCTTGTCTACCTTCCCTGCAGTATTATAGAGGACAACGTAGGCATAGGAGAGAGCTCTGTAGTATGTTGGACTATTAACATTGAATAAGTGATTTACTGATATGAATGATTTGCTATTTATATTCCACCTGCGTAAGTTCCCTGGATCACATCACTCTGCCTGAAAAACTGTATGTAACATTCCTGCCTGATTGTGGTATCATTCTTAACAGAAAGCAAAAGTTTTCTGGTATGATAGGATAGAAGACCTGAAATAATTAGCTGGAATCAAATGTTAATTGCATTGAAGATATGTAAGAAAGAAGATTTCCAGATTGATTTATTTTACTTAGTACAAGAAGATCACTTTAAAAGCTATTAGTGTTCATTCTGCTGTGTAAAAAGAATTGTGCTGATAGATTATCTCCAGTTTAGTTTTACCTTTTCCACAGGTTTATGATGATACCTAATGTCTTCATAGTCACATAATCTCCATAACTTTTTCATTAATTGGAAGCAATAGGTAAATGACTTTATAAGAATAAGTTCTCTTTATTTAGTTTTACAATGGGTGGAAAATAGACATCTTTTAAGTCACATTTACACAGAAATATTGAAAATTAAAGAGTTCACAAATTTTAACAATTTGTATATTTAAGATATGTAAAGGTGCTGATTTGCCCCTACTAGCATCACAGTCTGAAAACAAAAAAACTTATCCAACTTACCTTCTTTCTATTTTCCCCACAGCATTCCTGTGTGGTGAGTTGGGTTGAGAGAGAGTGATTAACCCATAGTCATCCAGCTGGCTTTATGACCAAGTCAGGATTTGAACTCATGTTTCTTCTTTCCCAGTTCAGTGCTAGACCAAACTGTTTTTCTTATGTTGACAATTAAACAAAATATTTTGTTTTATAAAACCTGCTTTATTGCATAGTTTATACTAACATTTAACAAAACTTTTGAAATAATTTAATGTGTCTCTTTATCTTTTCTAAAAAAAAATTAGATTTTTTAGATTTTTTTTCTTAAAAAAAATCACCAGATTATTGCATTCAATTTTGCTGCACACATGTTGTACATTGACAATAAAGGATTGGATTGAATTGCCCATATCTGTTTTTTTTTAAATTGAAATAGTATTATATGATCACATATTTGTAGAAAGAAGCAGAACATATGTAAGTATGTCTTAAATTGATAAGCACTACAAGGAATATAATATTAATAGAATAGGTTTATAGGAACTAAACCTGATTCATTAAATTATTATCAACTGGTAGTAGTTTTAATAGAATAGTGGGAACATGTAGTCAAATATTTTATCTTCTTCAATAGGCTGAAAGCGCATCCTCTGATATGGCTGCAGCCTCCCCAACATCTGGAAACAGTAATAACTACAATGGAAGACTACAGATGCAAGTAACAAGTAAGTTAAAATCTACAAATAATGTGTCATTATTTGCCTGCCATTGATAAATAAAAATATATTCTACTTTATCTCTTATTCAGTGAAAGGTCTGCTTTGGGAGTTTAATTATTTACCAGATCTTGCCTATAAAAAGTTTTATAGTTATAGGCATTGCACTGATAGTCCTATGGCCACTTATGGACCTGAAATTTCTGTGATTGAGCAAAGTGGCCATTAAACAATTTGTTGTTTTGCTCAACAACCACAATCCCAACTCTCCCAGTTGCAGTTGGTAAGTGAATATGTGAGTGGATGGCTGGAGAGGGGGCCTGTGCCTCCAGGACAGGTCATCTCCCAGCCCCATTGGGGAGAACAATCATGTAAATAAATGATGTTCGCTTACATTTTTGCCAGATCTGATTTCCCCTCCAGCATGCTAAGGAACAGACCTTTTCCAACCTCCCTTCACTTTCAGCTTTCTCTGCTGGCTTCACACATTGACTTTCAAATGATTGCAAGATATTTGGCAACCAGTCATAAATGCAAAGTTGTCAAGTAAACATGATCATGTGGTCCAGGGTATCCAGTACAAAGCTTTATTAAAGTTGGAAATACTTTATGGGCCATAAAGCACCTGTTCCAAGGCAGTATAGGCAGTAAAACAACTATAATGATCTCTGTGAAACAAGAACATTGCATTGATGTGTTTTAGGATCCTTGAAATCTAAAGAAGCTCAAAATATTTAATCCCAGGGAAGACAGTAAATCTCAAAGAACTAAGTAAGCTTTAGGTATATTCAAATAATAAATGACTTCTGGTTGTTGTAAAATATCACAGTGGCCACTTGATTGTGAGCTGAGTGCTTGGCAACCAATTTGCACTTACGAGCAGCTGCCAGGCAGCCCATGATCATGTGATCACCATTTAAAATCTTCTCTGTTGGCTTCTCAAGAAAATCAATTGGGAAGCTGGTAGGGAAGCATTTCCTCTTCCCTCCATGCACATGTGTGTGGAGATCCTTTGTGGGACTGCATTCTGACTTATTGCATCATATTTATTTTACAAAAAGAAAACCAAAATAGAGAAGCCATGATGACATGGTGTAATATATCATGTGTTGTTCATCTGAGATTGTATTTACTTACTTTTAAGCATAGCTAAAGACCATATTTTTACAATGTCCTGATATGTAAAAGTGTAAAACTCAAAAGAGGGTGTGCTTTCTTTTTCACATGACTGTAGAATATCTCCTAAAATCATAAACATTAAAAACCTGGCATCAAGATTTCACAATGCGGCCTCATTAAATCCTCTCATTTACCTTACCCCTATCCCAGCGCTTGGGAGAAAGCCAGATCTTAAATGCCAGGGAACGGGTATTCCATAGGGCAGGGTCTGCCATGGAAAAGGCATGCTTCCTAAATCCCAAGTGAATGCAATTGTGGCAGGGAAGGAAAAGGATGAGATCCTTCTCATTTAATGACAGCATTGTCCTGGCCTAACAAACATAATTGGTTTAGGCAGAGGTTTGTCCTCCAAGCTTGCTGCTTGATTCCCGGACATTTTGTTGCCAAACTAGGTAACATGACAGTCAGAAGACTAACCGACCACCCAGGACTTATATAAATGAACAAGACACTTCACCCAAAAACCCCGCTCAAAATGTTCCCTGCTTTGGTAACAAAACATCTGGGAGAAAACAGCAAGCTCAGAGGACAAACCTCTGACTAAATCTACAAGCTACGAATATTCTCTACAATTTCTAATATCATTTGGGATCACTGGAAGTGCTGTCACTAAGTAGTGTGTTTATGTGACAACTACATTGCTTTGTGACAGAGGTTCAGTCCCAGTTGTAGTTCTAAGTTCAGGAATACCTTTCCTTTTATAATAATAGTATTTGGGTATAAGAAACGAGTTATTCAGGTGTAAGTTTCATATAAGCATATTCGCTTTTGTGATATACAAAACTAGATTTTAAACCTTTGAAAATGTCAGTTAAGGAGTAGGAATTGTTAAAAATTTCTGATGATAGGGTTATTGAAAACTATATCTGTAAATTTTAAAGTTTGCTGTTTGATTACATAATACCTCTGTCGACATGTTGCTATAGTAACTTTTCTAAAACATTCTATGTCATAAGGTTATTTAAGGAGCTAGAACCATTTTCAGTGAAAATATAACTCAGGCGATGAACAGTTAATATTAGTGTACTGATTTGTTACTAGTGAAGTGTGAAGAATAACTTCAAATAGATCTATTTAACTGCTTGTTATCACACCCTTCCAGTAGTACTCATCCATCAGGTTTTGTTTTGTTTTTTTGTGTTTTTTAACATGGCTTCTTTTAGCTAGATGAAAAAGGAAGTGTGAAATATGATATTGTTTCTGGATCCCAACTGTCATGCTGGAACATATACAGGGGATTTTTCTTACAACAAGAGCAAAAGCCTTTTGATTGTCAATATGTTCTAAATTAAAGTACTGAAATACTTTTAGGCAATTTTAATGTACAGTAAAATACTGTTTGTAATCACAAAATGTGCAGTTGGCCTGGATTTTCCAGATAGTAATAAAAATAAGCTCCCTCATTCTTTAGTTTTGAATAGAGACATTGTAATTAATTGTCATTTTCTAAAAACAACTATTTCCAGTAGTTTTTAAGGTTTTTTTTTTTTTTTTAGTTTCTAGTGCCAAATTGAAAAGAAAAAAAAACTTTTTTGGGTTAGCTGCCATTTATACAGAACTAGTAGCAGACAACGAAGTGAAGAAAACATCTAAGTCTGGCAGTTCCTCAAATCCAAAATGGGAAGAACAATTGACAGTGTAAGTAGAATATTTTTGTAATTAATTATTTCTATCCCAAATGTCCAGAATAAATATGCAGGTACTAGATTCTTAATCAGACATGTTTTTATTAGTGGACAAGCTGAGGGAAAACCAATGGGTGATATGGAGTTAGTCACTGTGTTATGATGGAATAGGAGAGTAGAGTCTTCTCTGTTAGATTCTACTAGATACTGTTTTGTATTGCATCCAGGATTGTCCCACCTATTATTGGGATGAAGAAACAAACACAAATTAATCCCCATTTTTGAAAACAAAATTTTCATCAATAATCTGGCCTTGCTTCTATCCATAAATACAGGCAAGTGGAAACATAAATAAACAGAAGCATATTTTATATTAACAAAACAGAAGGCAATATTGAATAGTGTGTTAAAATAAAAGTCAAGGGAAAAAGGAAATTAGAAAGCTGTATCTGGAAATTGTAGAGAGTGTATCCTTAAATAACTTTTGTTTCCTTTGTTTTTGTGCAACTTCAAGAGTACCACATACTGTATTGAAGTTAGGTTCTAAACTGGAAAATTTCTACTAGTTGCAATTGATTTTATTCCTTGGTGATACTTCCATTGGCTGACATATGTACATTAATTCAGAAAAAAATATACATAGCAATAAAACAACCATGATAGTTTTAATATTAAGGGAAAAGAAGATGGAGATTACTTTGAAAATTATATTATGACAGTTTGATTATTGTATATTTAGATTACCATATATATGACCTAATTTTAATCATTTTAATTATTGAACTCGGGGTGTAAACTGTATTATAATTGTGTTGATGTAATATTATCTAAACTTGCTGCTTTCTAATCAGAAGAGAACATTCAAATAAAGTAATTATTGCTTTATATGTTGGGGATTATTAAATATGTGCAGTAATGTATTTCCAATTTTAAAGAGGAATTTGTTTCTGTATAGGAATGTGACTCCACAGACCACTTTGGAATTTAGAGTTTGGAGCCATCATACTTTAAAAGCTGATGCTTTATTAGGAAAAGCCACTGTAGATCTTAGACAAGCTTTGGAAGTTCACAATAGAAGATGTAAGTTAAAGTTTGCATAGAATACACTTATCTTTTTTATTTTTAATATTCTGTGCTTTATGTTCCCATTATGCCTTAAATATAGATATGCTAAATGTTATGTGATAATAATTCCCTCTGAACTACCCCAGGCAGATCCAGTGAGCAACTTGAAAGTTCTGCTAGACTTGTGATTCCTGCTCGAAGAGGTGGCAGCTGTGGCTAGGAGATCTTTTATATAACCTTAAGTTGCGTGCCAATTGTATACTTTTCTGGATTGTGAGGCTCTGCACTCAGTCACTCAGGCCCTGGTCATCCCCTATTTGGACTGTTGCAACACACTCTATATGGGGCAACCCTTGGAGTATTTTTTGGAAGCTAAAATTGGTTCAGAATGCAGCCATACATATAGTTTTAGTGGCTCCTAGGATGGCACATGTAACCCCAATGTTATGTAAGCTGCACTGGCTGCTGATTTGCTTCTAGATCCAATTCAAGGTGTTGAACATTACCTTTAAAGCCCTTTATGGCATAGCTTCAAGATATCTTAGGAGCCATTTTGCTTCTGTATATTCATGCTGGCAGAAGAAATCTACTGCAGATCCCATAAGCCAAGGAATTATGGCTGGCGAGGTCTAGGAGTAGAGCCTTTTTTGCCATGGCCCTGTTCTTTGGAACATCTTGTCTCAGGACATGAAGTCCACCCCGTCTGGTCTTCAGGAAATGCCTTAAAACTGGCTGTTCCAGTTGGCATGGGATCTTGAAGGAGAAGTAGGCTGGAGATGGCTTGTGTAGTACCATAGCAGCCACAACTATTTTTCCGCTCTAAACCTGTGGGTTTTTTAAATTTTGTTTTAATCTTTTGTAATTTTGATTTCTTTTACATTAAAATTGTTTTTCATTCTTATGACTCAGTGCCTAAGATGCTGAGCTTGTCGATCAAGAAATGTTGGGAGTTTGGTGGTTCAAATCCCTAGTGTCGCGTAATAGAGTGAGCTCCTATTACTTGCCCCAACTTCTGCCAATCTAGCAGTTTGAAAGCATGTAAAAATGCAAGTGGAAAAATAGGGACCGACTTGGTGGGAAGGTAACAGCGTTCCATGCGCCTTTGGCATTTAGTCATACTGGCCACATGACCATGGAATTGTTATCAGACAGCGCTGGCTCTTCGGCTTCATGTTGCCTTGCAATGTGAGATGAATGGGATGGATGGATAGATGGATAGATAGATAGAGACATAAACAGATAGACAGACTATGTTAGAATCATTAGGAAGTGTAATCTGAACTAAATAACATTTAAGGATCAATGAACAAGGAGACCCCACAGGAGTTTGCCAGTGGAGTTCAATAAAAATTTTTGGAAGAAAAGATGTATATTCTGAAGGGTTATGTGCTAGCTAGTTGTGAAAAGGGCATCTTATAAATAGTTACTAATTGTGATGAGTGTTTCCTAAAAATATTTTTGACCATTTTGATTAATTGAATTATTTCTTATTAGTGTAAGCAGGGAAAATTAACAAGTATAGGAAAGGAGCATGATGAAAGAATTAATGGGATGAGTCACTGACAAGTAGGAAGTGTATACTATCTGTGAAGGGAACAAGTAATAAAGGCTTACAAAATACAAATGAAGTTGAATGAAGGAATAGTCAGTAGTTAGGATGTGTACTGCTTGTCCTTATTTTGGTCTTATTTTTGGTCCTTGTTTTTTCTTGTTTTAATAATTTTTATTGATGTTTAGAGACACAAAAACAAAACACTAATACTAACTTAAAAAAACATAAAAGTAAAAACAATAAAGTGCAAAGAAAAAAAATAAAAAGAAAGGAAAAATATAATAAGGAAAAAATAGTTACATAAAGAAATGAGTTGTCCTTTAACATAACAAATAGAAACATTTTCAGAAACTTATCACCTTCCCTGATATTTCAACAAAAAAATCTCCTCTTCCCATATGTCATTTCTTATCTGTAAACAAACATATTTAGCTCTAATCAACAAAAGTCCATTAAGAGTTTCCAGAAATAACAACATATATATTTTAACTTTACATAAAACAACTTTAAATTCCTTTACTTTCATATGAGTAATGTCACTTTCTCTGAAAATGTCTTTTGAAGAACAAAATATTTCTTCTTTCCATATATGATCTCTTGTCCTTAAGCAAATCTTTACATTTGTTTTAATTAAAATGTAATTGTCATTCAGACCTGGTGAGCAAAATTCATTAAGAGTTACCAGAAACAACAATCTATATATTTTAATCTTGATCAAATATATGTACTCCTTTCCTTTGCTTTTAACAGTCTTGATCTTTAAACCCATTAAATAACATCCCAAAACTTAATTTCTTTTTATTTTTTCTTTGTCCCTTCAAATTTTAACATGTCTCTTTGGTAAATTCAAAAGAAAAATATTATTGAAGTCCGTCTGCAGGTTTGTTATTTGTGTATACCTTTTAATTAATAAGACATCACCTGGTTTCATTTGTAAATGATATGTAACATCTTTTTCCATATCATTTTTAATCAGTCTCTCTCTTGTCCAGTAAAACTAATTTTTATAACCTCTTTTCAATCCATTTGATGATAGCAGACAATCTTAAGAGTAATTTCTGAGTGCATTGTTTTCAAATAACCTTGAATTGTTTCAAAGGTAGAGTATTTGATCTATTCTGTATTAGTGGGTCCCCTCTCCTTTAATTATAATCTTTAGTTCATTTTGGTTCCCTCTAGTGTCCAGCCTTCAAAACTTCCATCTTATATATTTTTTCTAATCAACAGCATTTCTCATGGAATTTTTTGTTATACTTAATTTCATACTTTTCGTCTTTAGTAGAATTCTAAAGAATTCACAGGAAGGATTCTTGCTTTTAATTTCAAAATCAGTTTCAAACCCATCTGGCTCCTTAGTCCATTTATAACTTTCAGAAAACCAATATTCTAATCATCCTTTTGCTATTTATTCCAAAATAAGTTTTTTTAAAGCCCTTAAACTTGCATAAAACTTCTGTTGTCAAGGATTGAAAAAAACTCATCCAGTGTAATGAAACTTGCTGTTCTCAAGGAGATACATATATGTGTCTGTGGGTGTTTATATGCACCCATGTGTGTGCACTCACAGACATGGATACACATGTAATAATGTTACAAGCAATTTAAGAAAAAAAAAGTGTGTATCCAATGTCAGCTTTGACTTGTTTAGTAGGCACAATATAACATGCTGGCGTTGATCTTTAGAACTCTTTCACGACTTATGGCCTAACAATCTGTGAACCATTTTTCCCACCATGAACCTGGCTAGTTACTTAGATCAGTAGAGACAATTCTGAAAATTCTCCTGCTGCTAAAAACATGACTCTCAATTATTTAGTAAAGGACATTCTTCTGTATGGCTCCCAGGTATTGAATGGTTCCCTAAGGAGATGCAGTTGGCTCCCATTCACCCATTGTTTAGGAAAATGGTAAATTCTTATATATTTTCTAAACCTTTAATTGTTATTTATTTTAATGAGTTTAACTTTTCTTTATCTTTTAATTGTATTCATTTTGTTCTATTTGTATTATATATTTTATTGTTGCAACCCATACTGCATGTAAAGAAATGCATTAGATTAGAAACTAGGAAACCACAAGTTCTAGTCCTGCATTAGACACATAGCGAGCTGGGTAATTTTGGGCCAGTCATTCTCTCTCAGCCCTAGAAAGGAGGCAGTGGTAAACCACTTCTGAAAAATCATACCACGGCTTGTCTAGGTAGTCTCCAAAAAGCAGACACAATTGAACGCAAGAAAAAAATGCTGAATATTAGAATAAAAAATATGGAATATAAATGCAATAATAAATAAATGTTGCATTGGGAAGGAAGGAATTAAAAAAAAACCCTCCATTTCATGAACAGCTTTTCAGTCTGTGTGAGTTGTGCTTTAAATGCATAAAGATCTTTATATGTTACAGGTTCATTTTGATGTTTTTAAAGACTTTATATCTTGCATTGCACATATGCAATTAGACAATTATTACAGACTATGCTTCATAAATAGTGTGATACACTGTTCATATTTCTATATAATTTGATAACCATGATGTATAAATATAGTATTAATATTTGAAAAGATTAGATATACACAGGGATTTTTTTCTCTTACATATTTAGGTAGTAAAGTCTGATCTGAAAAAATGCATTTCCTTTTTTAATGGCTTATTTTTTTTACAAAACACTTATTTTTGATAGTAGAACATGTCAAAGAACATTTGAAGCTTTCACTGGAAAACAAGAGTGGCTTGATACAAACAGGAGAACTGATAATAGTACTTGATGGTTTGGTGCTTGAAACAGAATCTCTTTCAAATCGCAGTTCACTAGTAACCAGTAAGTTACATTCAGGGGGATTAAAATTAGTATCCCTTAGTTTAAAAAGAGAAATGGAAACATCTAATTCTCTGTTTTATTGTTTAGTAGAAGTCCAGCAAAATGGTGATGCTTTACATGAAAATAGAGAAACGCCTGCTAGGACCACTTCCAGGTTAGATTTCTTTTGAAAAATACTATTTGAATACTAAATGTCATTGAATTGAATGTGCAGAATATCAGATTACATTATAGCCTCAACTAGGAGATAGGGGAATAAGTTGTAGCGTAGTATCAAGTATGTTATTAATTTGACTAAATGTTTACTTTGAAGAAGTACTTGAAGAAGTACATGTATATTTTTGCATGTACATAATGAAAATATTTTGTGAAAATGTCTACAGTAATTAATATATTGCATAAAACATTTTAATAGGAGATATATATGTGACTGCAATTTATGAGAAAACGGTTAAGGAAAGAATGGCAGTGAACTTACGTTATATCAGATTTCTTTATAATGTGTAACATTTTTTTCTTTTTAATCTCTCCCTCCTGCTTTTCAGATAATTGAAAAAAAAATAGATTGGTTCAGCACCTTGTGTGTTCCTTTTTTAAATACAGTGTTGCATTACTTTAGTAAATTCTTTTGTAGAAGAAACCTACCTAGATGAATTCTACAAAAATTACTTCAAAGTCAATCTTTGCTACCACTCGTTCCTGCTGTAAATCAGCTGGGATTCTCTTGTAAACAGAAGTAAGGCAGACAGGCAGGCTCTAGTTTAGCAACAAAATACCTGATTCAGCTAAACATCATTCTACCTCTTGCTATTTTTTGTTTGCTTGTTTCTTTAGATCTAAGGTGTCCCTTGTTTTCTTACAGAGATAAAGCATCATAGTTTTTATTTACAATTATTATATTTATTTGTCCTTTCATTTTTCTCTGTCCAGATGTTTGTTTTGAAACTACTGTGAAGTACAAAATGTGTTACACTGAATTGTTTTGCTAAGCTGTTTTGACAGGATGTTTCCATTCAATTTTATAAAGTATCATTTAGCATCTTTAGTGGCCAGGGATGTTTGTTTGTGTAATGAAATTTGAAATTTTTTATAGTCAAAAAATAATTGGAGTTCTACTTAATAAGAAATCTTATATATTTATTAAAATAATATACACATTCAGAAAACAAAGCAATTATAACTAGTTTGTGAAGGGATAAGGAATTATAGAACACATTAAATAGACATCTAAATACACACTGAAATAAAGTTAATATGAATAATTGATATTTTACACATCATTTGTTTATATTTTTCTATAGGTATGTGGTTCTCTTACAAAGAACAGAATTAATGTAGATGTATTTTTATGTCTTTAAGCCTCCCAGAGTTACCTTATGGTAAGATGGGCTGCCAATACATTTTATTTATAAACAAACAAACTACAGGTAGTGCTCGCTTAATGATGATAATTGAAACTACAACTCTGTTACTAAATGGTGGGTTTGTAAAGTGCAAAAACATGTGACTTACAATGCAGTTGTGACAATCCCAGTTGCTGTCATCAGGTAAATCCTGCATAGCTGTGGTATCTTGCAAAGTCATATGAGCTATTTGAGGATAGCTTCCCTATTGACTTTTCTTGTCAGAAGCTGGCAGTGAAGGTCACAATGGTGATCATGGCATGCTGCAACATCATAATTTTGAACCAGTTGCCAAGTGTCCAAATTGCGATCACGTGACCCTAGGGATGCTGTGATGGCTGCAACTATGAGGACCCTTTGTAAGTCCCCTTGTTCAGGACCATCATGACTTCAAATGATTGATGAATAAATAGTTATTTGACAAGAACTGCCTACATTCCTTGCTGTGATGGCTGAAAACATGACAGGTACACAAATTAAATATGGTGCTGAGAAATGAAAACAGGTGAAGGAAGAAGAATATAAAAATTATTTAAAATACATTACTTTTGATTTGTATGTAGTGGATTATTGGAGTGGAGAATATATAAATGTAATACATATTTTTCATGACCTGTGTGATATTTCCTACAGATTAGATAATCAAACACCATCAAGTTCCATAGTACAGATCTCATTCCCCATACATGCCATTAATGGAGACAATGGAGACAACTCGTCATCTCCTCATATTGTGACCAGATCCAAAAATTCACCAATACCAAAACCACTGTCAAGTGAACAAGATAACAACATTGGTAAGAATAATGTTGGCTAAGGTGTTTTACTAAATTTCCTTATTTTTTTTAAAGGAAACATCAAATTAATACTAAGTGATTTATTAAATTAGATTATTGAGAATCTGATACATAGGAGGAGAACAATATATGTATGTATTAAAATGTCACTTTCTCTGTTGTGCTACACTTAACTGTTGCATCAATCTCCTGACCTCTTGCAGCAACTTTTAAAGGAAGATATGGAAAAATGTTGGGTAAAAATTGGATTTATAAAGGCTCGTACCTGTATGTCACCTTGATATAAAATGTTTTATCAATGCTATTTATTTGTTCATTGAAATAGAAAGAAAATGCAAATTGTAAACATTTATTTAGAATATGTGTACAGCTTAATACAGCTTAATTTATAAGGTCAACAGCTATTGGAGAGAAAATGGAATAAAAATATAATAAGTAAACTTGAACTCAGATTCCTTGGGAGGGGGCGGAATTATTATCTTATTTAAAAGGCTCACTTCAATGAAATGGCTTAAGCTAGCATACAGTGGGTTAAAACATAATTTAAATATAAGATGAAATACCATAATAATAGCATGTTAAGGAATGTACAAGCATTCAAATAGCATCCATTCAAATAATTTACAAATTACCTAAGACCTGCAGGAAAAATAAACTTTTTAATTCTTTCCTGAAGGTGAACAGGGTTGGGGCCCAATGCTATTCCTGTAGAGTGTAAGGAAGAGGACCTTGATGCAAGATTGATGTCAATCTTACCAGGTAGACCAGACAGGAAACATGAGCAGATAAGCTAATTCTGGTTTCTTGTACAGTTCACAGAATCTTCAGGTTTGAACTACAATTTTCCTGCTGTCAATTTTATAGCCTGATAATTTAGGGAAGGTCCTTCCTGAGCTTCTTGCTCACTCACTAGGCAGCTGGGGAGTATGCTATCTCTCATCTGACTATTCCCTAGGCAGCATCTTTTTGCCCCATTTTCCAATGTCTTTCTCCCTTACCATTATACACATATTTCCTAACAGCCTTGACTAATTAGAAGGAACATAGGTTCATACAGGTAGCTGTGCTCAAAAGTTTTGAGAACTCTGTCTTCTTCCTTGAGACTCACAGGATTAACTCTTCTCAGATACCAGTCTTTTCAGTAGAACTTGCTCAGGCAGTGTTCCACTTAGAGCTGATCTAAGTGATTTTATTTGTGAAATTTCTAGTAGTATTGGCATATTATCCTTTGAAATATTTCTCTGTGTCTTTCCCTAAGAGGTTATGAGTCACACTAAACAGGACTGCTGAATGGCATTCTGAATGCAGTAATCACTAATCAAGGAACCACCAAGAATACTATCACCGACACTGACAGGGCAAGGCACTAGTAATTAGTATAGAAACAGAGAGCTATCCCCACTCCCTTCTAACACTGATTGAATAATGAAATGTTTGCAAGGAAACAACCAAGCTCAGAGAGCCCCAAGGACCCCACAGTTCCACCCTGAGCTATTCTCTTCTATTATTATTAATTTATTCTATTATGTATTTAAAATGTAACAGTTTATTACCTGAAAACTCAAACTAATTAGAAGAATCATAAATATAATAAAATATATTGCTGTAATAATGTAATTTATTTCTTAGATATTATGTCTTCCTTATAACAGTCTCAAGGAAATTAATATTGTAGCATACTATAGACAAAGCTACATAACTACCACATCTACTGTTTTAATTCACTTTACTAATCAAGCAAAAAAAAGTTGCCAGATTCATCTTTGTCAGGGTTTGTTGCAATCCAGCCAGCACATAGAAAAATAATTCAGCAGGATTCAGTTATATATGAAAAACTTCTTTTATATATATAATAACATAACATATAATACATGTATACATATAATGCAGGTTTTTCCAACTTGGTAGAGAGAAGAAGTAGCAAGTACAAAATGGAAGCACAAAATGGAAGCAAGCAACACAGGCCCAGGCAAAGAGAAACACACACTCTTATATAGTAAAGGTAAAGGTTCCCCCACACATGCGTGCTAGTCGTTTCCAGCTCTAGAGGGCAGTGCTCATATCCGTTTCTAAGCCAAAGAGCCAGCGCTGTCTGAAGAAGTCTCCATGGTCGTGTGGTCGGCATGACAAAACGCCGAAGGCACGTGGAGCGCTGTTACCTTCCTACCAAAATGGTCCTTATTTTTCTACTTGCATTTTTTATGTGCTTTTGAACTGCTAGGTTGGCAGAAGCTGGGACAAGTAATGGGAGCTCACTCCATTATGTGGTGCTAGGGATTCAAACCACTGAACTACCGACCTTCTGATCAACAAGCTCAGTGTCTTGGCCACTGAGCCACAACATCCCCTCTTATATACAGAACAGTTAAGTGACGCCACGCCCAGATTCCAAACTGTCTCTTATGGCTCACATAGGAAATACTGTTTCAATAACCAAACAGTCCCCATTGCCTGAATTGTTGCTATGCGTATTCCAGTTCATGAATACAACTCCACTGATAATCTTCTGTTCTGGCTGGATGGAAGCAAAAAAAGTGAGAGTACTCCTTTCACTTTGGAAAAGTGGATAAAATATTTTAACCTCAGTTACTGCTGGAGTCTCCCTACTGGATATTAGCTGTTCCTTGCTGTGGATAAGATTGATAGTTTGTCTTTCTGCATAAGACAAAAGACAAAAAGGCACCTCGTCCTGTTCTTATTCATGTATAGAGTCGGACTAAAATGGTTGTTGAATCTTTAATACTGACAACAGGGCATAATCTGCACTTGTAGACAATAAAAAGACTTTAGTCAGACCAAGTCAGTTTCCCAGCCCAGTACTTAGTTTTTATTTATTTATTTATTTATTATTTATTTAATCACATTTATATACCGCCCCATCTCCACAAGGACTCTTATCTTTCCCAGCATCTGCTGCCAGAAATTGTTGTCTTACTTAGCCTTAAGAGACATTAAGGCTGTCTCTTAGCTTGAGAAGATAAGGTTGAAGCTAAACTAGAGTATAGAATTTTAGCTTCAGATTCTTTTCATTACTTTGTAGAATTTGCCAGCTTCAAAAGGAGGAAGATGATTTTGCATTAAAATTGTTAGGATATTGACAGCTGACCTTTTCAGCTTCAGCTTTGGAAATAAAGCTTATTGTTTGTCAGATGTTATGGTGCAATTTCAAGGTGTTTCAAGGAAAGACAAGGAGACGCTTCAAGAAGAACATTGAAATCGCTTTGAAGTCCTAAACTTTAATTATGGAGAACCGAGTAATTATGTAATGAACTTAAAAAAAGTCTTAAAAGATGAATGTGAAAAAAGATTGTTAAAACTGAAATAAGAAAGAAAGCAAACTGGATGTCAGGACAAATCTGGAATTTTCTAAGAAGAGATGAAAAGAGAAGAGAGACAAAACCTCAGAAAGAGATTTCTTGAGAACAGTTTTTGAGAACTATTAGAAAAGACAAGAAGCAGTATTGCAGTATATACAGTTGTGTTCAAAAATATGCAACCCCCACTGAAATTGAGTGTTTTGGCCAGTTTGACATTGATTTTGATC
>JAEANM010003886.1:0-21651 GCA_017656035.1 Myanophis thanlyinensis
GTGATAATTCGGGATCTTGCTGCTCTCAAAAAAAGATATATTGTTTGATGTTTGTTTGTGTAGTTGTTTGTTTGTTTTTTGTTGAAAATTTAATAAAATTTTTACAAAAAAAAAAAAAGTGTCATCATAACTTTGAACAGTCACTAAAGGAATGGTCATCAGTATGGAACTACCTGTAAGGTGTTTTGCTTCATTTTCATTTAAAGCCATTCTTTACCCTGGTCTGCCTTTGATGGCAAGAGACTTTAAGGAACCAGAAAGCTTTTTCTGTAAAGCATTGAATTAAATGCATTGTGATTTCTGTGCGAACTTGTGCTCCACTCTCTTCACATCTGGAATCCATGATGTACATAACATTTATCCTATTAGGAAATGTTTTCTAGTATGCGATATAGACTAACAAACTATTGCTGCAATACCTGGATATCTGACAGCAAAAAGTAATTTTTAAATATTAAGAACTTTGTTGGCGGCAGAAAAAAACCTATAAAACTTACAAAGGTGAAGATTGAACTGAGGAGATAAAAAAGAGCTTTGGTTTAAAGTAAAGCTACACCATAAAATCTTTAAATTAAATTTTCACAATACAATATTTCAAAAGAGAAAAAGAAAATTTTGATTACCTGTCTCGCTACCTATTAAAGGCTGATTTGCAAAATGCATGGTCAGGTCTTTCAAGTCTGAAAATTCATTGAAGCCAAACTTGTATGAATTCCCTGTGTATTCCACGTGAAAATGCTTTACGGAATCTTTTGCTCTGAAAAAAATAAAAAGAAGTGGTTAACTGTACAGACTATTTGTACTAGTTCCAGAAGACAGTTAAATAAGAAAGACAGCAACAAGAAACTCCCTTATCTTCCTAAGGAACTTATTCATGTTTTCCTTCATTCCAAGTAGTCTAAGCCTATAGTACTCCCTATCAGTTGTGGAATTCAAATTTCTTTACTACCGGTTCTGTGGGCGTGGCTTGGTGGGCATGACTGGGTGGATTAACCCTGTAAAGTAGAAAAAAAGGATATTTTCGGTTCGGTTTTCCGAACTGCTTAGAAAATTTACTACCAGTTCTAACGAATAGGTTAGAACTGGTTGAATTTCACCTCTGCTCCCTAGTATCCATCCTTTAGAAAAGATCATAAGCTTCATTGTGAGAAAGTTAACTTTCATCTTATATTACTCCACTTGTTGTTTTCCTTTGATGTATACCAGCCTTCCTTAGCCTGCTGCCTCCCAAGTACTGTATGGTGAACTACACTTGGTCATGCTGATCAGGAACTTTGGAAGTTGGGGAGCCTTCCATACAAAAGTTCTGAACCAGACTGAAAGCAATTCCACGTTTCCAGGTACTTGTAACTTAATTAGCACTGGAGAACTGAGCTGATTTACTTGTGGCTTAACTGTCTTATAGGAGCAATTATGAAGCTCTTGGTGATTTTGAGATAAGATAGCTTCATTTTTTTTTCACTGGAGACAGAGGTGAAATTCAGCAGGTTCTAGCAGGTTCGCTAGAACGGGTAGTAAATTTTCTAAGCAGTTTGAAGAACCGGTTGTTAGAAGAAATCTCCTTTTGTTTTTTCCCACTTTACAGGGTTAATCCTGTAAGGAAGGCAGGAAAAACTTTCTGGTGTTGTTTCTAGCCTAATCTTTATTGCCCTGCTTACAGAAACTGCCCACCCAGTCACATGACCTTCCCCAGCCACGGCCACCAAGCCATGCCCACAGAATCGGTAGTAAAAAAAAATTGAATTCCACCACTGACTGGAGAGAACTATCGGTTTACTCCTCTTCCAGTTCCTCTGCTTCAGTTCTTATGAGAAATGTTAGCTTGATGGCTTTGAGGCTCTCTCTCAGTAGTAGCCCAAAAGAAAAGAGCAGGAATAAAATCATATTTTCAGGTCTTGTTCTCAGCATTTCAAATAGAAGAACTTAAAACAAACAGAGATTTGCCTATCTGTCACACCATTTATTCTATACTCATCTGACTATCACCAACTGAACAAAATACAGTTATCTCTTATCCATTAATAGGAACAGTAAGCATATAATATCACTAAAACTAATGCATTATCACTTCATGAATATGAGTTTCAGACTGTAATAGTCAAAATTATAATAAATGAAAGGTCATTCTAGTTTGCATGTATTTGAGACTTCAGCATTTTACAAAACTAATCTAAGCAAACTGTCATTATTTTTACTGTAAGTTGAATATAAGTTTTTCATGTAACCTGAAATCCAAACAAGTATCTGTAACCTACAAAAATAATATATCAGGGTCAGGTGTAGTCTGTAGTTCATGAGTTTCTAGTTCTATTTTAGCACAATGTTATATAAGATACTGTGGTCATATGTTCAATGTAGGTAGTCTTCAACTTACAACCACACTTGAGACTGGAATAGCGATCTCAAAGCAATGTGGTTGTTAACTAAGTCCATTTTTACAACCTTTTTGGCACCATTCTTAAGCAACTTTAGCTTGCCTCATTGACTCTGCTTATCAGAAGCCCACTGGGATGATTGCAAATGGCAGTCACTTGATCTTGGGGTATTGCAACCGTTGTAAATACATGCCAGTTGCCAAGCATCCAAATATCGATCATGTGACCACAGGCAGCAAATGCAAATCACTTTTTTTTCAGTACCAGCGTAACTCAAATAGTCATTAAATGATTGGTCGTAACTTTGGGATCTTCTGCACTATGATTAACACATTCACGGGTGTCAAACTTGCCACATGACATTGCTGTCATGTGATGTATCGCAATGTTTTTTTCTCTTCGCAAGACTTTGCTTCTTGTACCAGCAGCTACATATATGACATTTGTGGGAAAGAAAGCAGATACTGAACTCAAAATATGAGCAGGCTCACATGAAAATAATGTAAGAAATAGTCCTCATACTATACCTTACAGAAAGTGAAAAAAGAGTAGTCTTGTCATTGCTTTTTCTTAGAAGATAGCTTCCATCACTGCCATTGGAAAGAAGAAGAGCCTCTGCTGCATGACGTGTGAGGTTGTCATGATACCACCTAATGAGACATCGAAGTTCATATTGCATTAAATCCATGCCTGTTGCAACAAGTGTGAAGTCCCACGCAGTTGGGCATGATCAAGGAAACAAGAATCACACAGATTTCAATAAAATGACTTTAACAGCAATAATAGGGAATTTCCAATTCTCCTTTTATTAGTGAATTCATTAAGGTGGGAAGTCTCAGAACATTTTGAATAATTTCTTCTCAGGTTTGTTGACATCTGGATTTAGTTACTGTTTAGGAAATGAGTTGGCAACAAATTTGTTTCTTATCTCTTAGGAAATGGGGTGTCAGCAGATTTGTTTCTTATCTCTTGGCTCTTTATAATTGAAATTCCTTCTATTAGTTTCCATAGAATCTCTCATGAAAAGTGACAGAGCAAAAATGACATGAAAATGACATCAAAAATGACATGAAAAAGCTATAAAGCACACTGCAAAACAAGGACCTAGGAGCATATCTGACAAATATCCATGAAGTTCCCTATCCATCCAGGCAACTCCATTATGACCCACATCAGATCTGCAGAAGGGATCAAACCAGTCAGTCCGATGAAGCAAAGTCCTGGCTTCTTCATACATCAAACACTCATCCCAAAGTGCTGGGGCTTATTGGTGCAGTGATATGGTGCTACTTTCATCATTTCATGAAGTAGTTGGAGATTGAAGAGGTCTATTCAGCCAGACTTGGGGTTTGAGGTGGCTAAGCAAAGTTTGGTGGAGCACCAGAGTCAACTTCTAAAGACAAATCGGTCATATTATCAGAGAAAGTTACTGATACTAAATGATGTAAATTTATGAAGTTATATTATAAAAACAGGCAAATATGCAAATTCTACAATACAATGGGATTGTATTTTTAAATGTGATTTTAAAAAAAAAATGGCTATTAATAAAATGAATTTCTGAAGTGCAAGGCAAGGATAATCCTCACATGCTATAAAGTATGTGCACCTATGATGTGGGTATATGTCATAAAATAATATGGAGACCACAGTATTTTTTAATTGTAAATACAATTTTCTAGCATATATTATGACTGGGAAAATGTTTTTGAAACGTCTTCTGAAACTGCAAAACCCAGAAAAATGACTGAATAAGGTTTTGATGTTTCCTTCTCCTTTCTAACATTATTGAAATAAAATTGCACAGTATTAAAAAAAAATAGGACCCTGACTCATATTATACAAAAGCCTTTGGATTTCATTTCTTATGACCAAACATTTGGAATATATGAAGGCAAATTTTTGTTTTATTGTTTACACAGTAAACATACTAATAGGCCAGTGGTGGCAAACCTTTTACTTACCGAGTGTCGAAAAGTATGCGCTTTGCACATGCCATCCGCACTTGCATGCAGCTCCTCCACATGCGCTACATGTGCAACTGCACCATCTGTGCATGCATGCAGCTTATGCACGTGCTGCACGCAGGCACTCACGCACACATGACCAATCGCAGGAGCGCTCCAAAGACCAGCTGAATTTCCTGCTGCAATCACATGCATGCATAGCGGACGCTCGAAGACCAGCTGGGTCTCTGTAATCGCACATGCGTGTATGCACAAATGCATGTGTATGCTCAGCTAGAGGTAAGTTGGCCAACTTGTGGCACCTGTGCCATAGGTTCACCATCACGGTAATAGGCTCTTACTTCTTCTTATAACTTAATGCTTATTATTTCTAAGAAGTTATTCTTGTCCCAGTTAGTCTCTCAGGAATTGGTTTGATAGGTGGCTTATCTGGCCCATAGTAAGGTGATGAAGACATTTGCATATTGATCGGACCAATATTGCTACCTAAACTGGAGCACATAATAAAAGCCTCCAGTCAAGAGGCCAGCTAGAATACTCTGATATGGGGAAGGCCACTCTACATCTTTCTCCTCCCTGCCAGGAAAAATACAACCATAAAAACATACAATTTCTTCACCCTTTATCACAGCTGCTCGATGTGAACAGATGTGATGAAATGTGCACCTGGAGAAGGGAGGGGGGAATTCCAGCAACAGTACTATGGTTTCCCAAGAGGAAACAGCAGATTTCAAAAAGAAACTGGAAGAGATGGAAGAGATTCAGGGTAGCCACAGCCTACAATCTCTCAAGATACATCTATTAGGTTAGATCAGGGGTGGGCAATTACCAGCATGGCTGGCTCAAGAATTCTGGGAATTGAAGTCCAAGAGTCATGAAGGAGCTGTAATTGCCCACCCCTGGGTTAGATGGTTATAGCTTTAGTCTGGCAAAGATTCTGTCCATTAGATGTAAGCAAATAAAGAATTAGATTTGACTGAATTTCACTTTGTCAGCTTTCGGGCTGGACTTGGTCCCATCTCATTCTGCCAAGTAATAAGGCCAGTCTATTCAAGTGTTCTTAAGTGTTTGAAATGATCATGGTAACTTTCTAAATCACTATTTCCTGAAGCCATCTCTTCAGGAAATCTGCTTACTGGTCTGCTTCCTCTTTTAGAGAAATGAAGCAATCTATGTATACGCAGATGCATATTACAAATGCTGAAATCCCAGACCAACTTGCATATACATTTCATACATGTCGGTTTGGTCCAATTAGGCAGTTTGCGTGAGAAAATGAGTTAAAAACGAGTATTATGAAATAGAGGGGGTTTCACTCTTTTTGTTCAGTACGTGAAAGTAGTATAGTGATGCATTAGAATCTCAGCTGTTGCCCAAACTGCCCCCAGAGTTTCCTAAATTCTGAGAACACCAGAAGAAACATGCCAAAGGGAATGTCTAGAAGCAATGCTGAAAAAGTCATTTGTCAAAGTGAGCATCTGACACAGTGATCTGACTTTGCCTCCCACCACCCCACTTTTCTGTCTAAGTTAATGTTCTGGGATTTCCTGATAGTGTAATACACTAAGTCTAAGAAAGGATGAGATAACTAGGTCCATGCTTCCTCAGCTATTCAGATCAGCCAGGCTTGTCTCTAGACCAGGGGTGGGCAAACTTTTTGACTCGCGGGCCACAATGGTTTCTAAAATTTGACAGAGGGGCCGGGCCAGAATAGGACGCGATGCAATGGCGCCATTTCATGAACCCAAAGTAAGAACTGATTTAATCCAGGTTTTAATAATTTAGGAAACTAGAAAAATAAATTTTGCAAATAAAACACATTAAGCTACTGCTAATGTGATCAACGAGTATTTTACCATCTCGGTTAATAATTTACTTCAGAGTACATAATGCTTAGCTTTTCGTTGGGCTAGTTCCTGCTAGTAACTAGCTCGGCGAGCCGGATTAAAAAGCCCAATGGGCCGGATGTGGCCCGCGGGCCGTAGTTTGCCCATGTCTGCTCTAGACGATGCCATTAGGATGCCATTGAGAGCCAGTTTTGTGCAGTGATTAAGGCACCAGGCTAGAAAGCAGCAGACCATGAGTTCATGTCCTGCTTTAGTAATGGAAGCCAGTTGGGTGACTTTAGGCCAGTCACTCCCTCTCAGCCCAACCCATCACACAAGGTGATTGCTGTGGGGCAAATAGGAGAAGGAAGCTATGTTGGATGTGTTCACCGCCCTGAGTTACCTGTAAAAATAATAAAAGCAGGATACAAATTAAAAAAAAAAACCTTAAATAAACCTATACCAAGTACCCTATGGAAGCCAAGCTACCACTGTTTGTGTGTAATAATACTAAAATTAGAAGCTGCTCCAAAATCAGTCTATCCAGCATGCATAAAGAAATCATCATCTTCAAAAACACCTGTTGTTCCAAGTAAGCTCACTAAATAAGTGCCAAAAAACAAGAAACAGTTGAAGAGCAGATATCTGATAAATGGATATTATAACCATGCATTGATCTAATATAGTGGAAAAGGTTCATTTCCTGATGTATTTCTTAGGGAATATAAATACAATGGGACTGGAGAGTAATCATGCATAATTGGGTACAGTAAGATGGAAAAGTAACCGAGATAAGGTTACTTGCAAAATGCAAATACATTCTTCTCAGTTTCACTTGTACACAAATGTACATAAATTGATGCCCCCCATTAGTCAACAAGGGCCACATATTAGATCTGATCTTTATCTCAAGGCAGTGACAACATGATATGAAGTGAGGAGTTATTTTATTTTATTATTTATTTAAAACATTGATATAGCCACCTAGCTTAAAATGAAACTCTGGCAGCTTACAACCTAATGGTAAAAATAATATACATAAGTAAAACAAAAGTAGTAAAACCAGATCACTCCCTGCTGATACTTGAGTTCTCCGGTGTGTGCTTCCCTGCAGGGAGACAACACTTATTTGGGACATTGGATGCCACCTGGAATGAATGGCTGACTTTTGCCTTGGATAGGATTGTGTCTATGCAGCCTCTTATGGATCCAGCAGGGGCCCACCTAACAGATGACTAAAATGCCACTGGAAGGAAGACAAAGAGTGTATTCACAATGGAGAAATGGACTTTGAAGAGAACTTGCATAAATGTCTAAACTGTCTTGGACTAGGAAGGCAAAAATAACTATTTTTATAAAAGAGTAGAACCCCTTTATGGACATTTTGCTGAAAATTGATTTTAAAAATGAACAGGTGATTTCTGGATTTATTATTAAATAGGGTTTGAATATGAGAAGCTGGGAAACATGTTATGTAATTTTGGAGCATGTTATTTTTCTACCCATATTATGTCTGCAGAGAGCCTATCATTGGCCCTGTTTAGGCTTTAACTTCGTTCCCTCCTAGGAAACATTTGTTTGGCATTGTATTATTCTACTCATCTGTTGAATAAAATTGTTTAGACTCTTTCAGAATTGAAATCTAGCTATACAAGTCCTATGGAGTTGCCTAAGGCACAATCTTGCCCAGTTAGATGAGAGACATTCAAACCTATTGGCCCTGATGAAGTGGACGTCCTTGGGACCGTCTTTTTTGGCCTCCTGTGTTTGATCCCTATCCCTCCTGATTGATAGTTCCCCTGGGAGGGGGCAGGTAATTGGGTCCAGGCAATGGGGACTGCTTTTTGTGAGAGGGGGTGATTCCTTCGAAATAGATGGTTTCCACCTACACCAAGGTGGGTCCATTATTGCCACGGTATTAAAACAGCAATGGTTGCATTTGTGATGATTTTTGACAGGCTTGGGATGGACATAATGCATCCATCCTGGCATTCTTTGATCTCTCCGTGACCAATATTGATCATGGTATTTTTCTGGTCTGGCTCAGGGGATTAGGAGCAAGAGGCACTGAATTACACTGCTTCTCCTTTCTCCAGGGCTTGTCCTGGTCAGAGATTCCTGCTTTGTGGATCCCTCAGAGCTCTATTCACTCCTTGCTTCTATTTACCATCTATGAAGCCACTGAGGGAATTTGTAAACTGTCAACCCTAAATGTGATGTCAGTATTCTTATGGCGCTCAATTTTACCTTTCTACCTGGGCTGACTAAGCGTTCTTTCCCAGTGTCTCTCATAGAAAAAGATAATTGCTCTACAAACCATACATGGGTAGTTGCCTCAGTAGATCAGACATTTTTCCAGCTGATTTGATATTTTTACTCTCTGATTGGCATCAGTTTTCCATCGCCTCAAGCAGAGATATCTTTTAACTGGGAAAGCCATAGAAATGCATAGAATGTGCACTAGAATCAACAGATAATGTGACAAGATTCAGGCCTTAAAGCAGAGAAAAATGATAGTCAAGCTGATATGACCTAAATCATAACACAGTCCTCAGTATGGAAGTAATATGAGAGAAAAGAGCCTCATGTGTTAATGCTGATGTGTAGCATAATAGGTATAATGAAAATGGAAAGCAATGTTGGCAATTATAATAAAGAGGAATGGTTGCACATTTTAATTACAGCTGTCTTTGAATCTATTACTAAGATCTCCCATGACTCAGTCTTATTATTTACTTTCTTTCCAAGCTTTTGAAACTAACTTGTGAAATAGTGCTTTGTGGAGTCCCTAGCCCATTTGTCTATTGCTTTAGTGGCCAGCAGGATTAGTTAATACCTGTCTCCCTGCCACTTCACATGTAATGGAGTATGTAAGAATATATGTTTTATCCCACTGAGCTGGCATTTTCACCTCATGTCTGCATTGGTTCCGCTTCCCTTGCAAAACAAAGTTGCGTGCCTCTACAACCCCATCATTGGAAAAGCCATTAAGCTTCTAACATGTTTTGCCATTTGATTGACAGATCTGATTCGCTCATGAGCTTTTTAGGCTATGAATATATAGGTTTAACCAGACAACCAGAATATGTTGGTTTCAATCACTCTTGTAATGCAAGCCATGAGATAGTGTGTTTTTTTTAAAAAAAATTAAATAGACAAGTGGCCTTGAGGTAGGAGAACAGATTTGTTGTAAAGGCGCTTTAGCCAAATATTTAGTAAGGGCACGTGCAATAACTGCTGGTAATGTGTATGGCTTATTTAGAGAGAGGCAATATATGTTTGAATGATAAAGACAAATAGAAGGCGAAGATCATCAATTTACTGTCACTTTATAAGTGTTCAGAGAATCTGTTTCCCTTCTACTGACTTCTCAGAATCATGTACCTTTCTGTCAGATCAAGTGAGTTAATTATTCTTAAGTAAGTTCTTGTCTGCATTTCAGTATTGGAGTATTTAAGAAATGGCTAATGCACTTGAAAAACAAACCTTGCAGATAAAGAACTATCATGACTCCTGCAAAGGTAAGTCTTGTCTCCTTAATGAAGTCTGTTTTGGAGAGGGCCAACGAAGACAAGAATGATCCTTTATGGTTGGACTTTTTTTTAAAAAGTTGATAAAATCTTTAGCCATTGACCTAGGTCAGCTGCTGTGAAATAAGAAGATAAGGGCTCTCGTAGATCAACAATTAGTTTAAAAACTGGAAACAGAGTTCTTCTACATTTGGATGTACCTTTTAGCTATTTTCTCAAACTGGCTTTTGCTTTGCACAGCATTGTCTTGCAGGTGCTAACTTGCTAGTCAAAGAACCTCTTTAAATGTTTTGGATAACCACCGTCTACATTGTATTTATATTACAGGTAGCTCTTGTTTAAGGACCACAGTTGCTAAATAAAATTGTGACTATGCTTCTGATCTTATCTCAGATTTGCTTTGCTTTATACACCTGCAAAGTTCACAAATGCAAGAAATGGTTGCAAGCTTACTTTTTTTATTACTGTTGTAACTGTGCAAACAGTTGCTAAATGAGACAATCGTGAAACAAAAACTATTCGGATTGTGAAAGACTAATCTCTACAGGCATCTCACCAAGGTCATTAGCCTTTTGCTAATGTCTTCCACAGAAGCAGATGCCCTTCAGCAAATAAATAATCACTTTTGTGCAAGTGGGAGATGGAGCTGAAAGATCTGAGATCCAACCCAATGTACTATATAGAGACTGCAAAGGCACATAATAAAGAATGGAAATGTTAAATAAGATTCAGTATGTTGGACTGGCATTTGACCCAGTCCACTCTCAGCCACAAAAGCTGAGGCACGTTTTCTAACACATTTACCCATCCATATCTTCACTGTTGTAAGTATGTGTCTGATTGCATGCAGAAAATTGTCTGAATGGGTTCTACGAGAGGAAGCTTCAAAAATGTCAGTTCATCATTCCTCTAAGAAAGAACTAGGAAAGGGCAACTACAGTCCAGAAGCCCAGTTCCTAGAAATTAGAAAATGAACAGCAAGAGCTTCACACAATTTCAACAATTCAAACATGGATTTTACCACTGTGAACACAATGAGACCAGGACATCTAGAGATGGTCTTTTGTCATAGAGTCCTCATGTGGAAGGGCTAATTATCTTAAGATCATTTCAAAAGAATACTGGGGGGAAATGGCAAAACTTGTTTCTACTGACCACTTAGCAATAGCACTTACACTTATATACCGCTTCATAGTGCTTTCCAGCCTTCTCTAAGCAGTTTACAGAATCAGCATATTGCCCCCAATAATCTGGGTCCTCATTTTACCCACCTCAGAAGGATGGAAGGCTGAGTCAACCTTGAGCCTGGTGGGATTTGAACCAGCAGACAGCAGAAGTACTGTTGTACTGTACTCTAACCACTGCGCCACCAAGACTCCTAGACTGATATTCCACATGGAACAAATTCCAGAAGATAACTATATATTTATCATAGAAAATAGGGACAAAATGACTCTTATGTGCTATCTGAATGTCAACATGGATTTTGACTTTAAGCTCATAACCATTTATTGTACAATGAAAATGTGTAAGAAAATTTAAGTTTAAACCTAGCCTTAAGTTTCTAAACTTTCCACCTACATAGTTGCTGTTAAGGTGTCTATTCTAAGTAATAAGATTTTATTGTATTTTTACAGTTTATAAAGCTACCATTATGACATTAGTTTTTCAAGGAAAACAGATGTTTAGTTTTGCAAGAAGTAAATTGCTTATATTTTTGATCAAGACTAATGAAAAGATTGCCTGACCATGACTTTTTCCCACATGACAAAACATGTTTTATTTTGTGTTAGGTGCAATTTGGAAAGTACTTAATTAATTAGTTGATTAGTCAGATTAGCTACCCAGAAGTGACATGTGTTTATTTGGAATAAAACGAGTGTCACCTAAACAGGAAACTTCACTCTTTTAGGATTATTGTTGCAAGAATACTTAACTAGCACAACACAATTTGACTTTTATTTAGTATAGTATCTAGATTTAACTTCCATTTCTGCTAATACTAAAACTACATGTACTCCTTGATTTATAACCTTTCTTTTAATGACTATTTGATGTTACAACAGCACTGAAAAAAGTGACTTAGAACTGGTTCTCGCACTTACAACAGTCACAGCATCCTCAAAATCATGTGATCAAAATTCAGCTTCTTGGCAATTGACATGGATTTATGATTATTGTAGCATCCCAGGTCATGTGATCATCATTTGAGACCTTCCCAGCCAGCTTTTGAAAAGCAAACTCAAGGAAGGAAGCCAGATTGACTGAACAACCATGGCAAAAAAGTCATAAAATTGAGCTTGACTTGCTTAACTGCCTTGCTTAGCAGTGTAAATTCTGGTCCCAGTTGTGACTGTAAATATCTACTTTCTTCTACTTTTGTTTTTTGTTTATCCAAGTATTTATCCAAATGTTTATCCAAGTGTTTATCCAAATATTTATCTAATGTTGGGTACAATTCTATACTCAGCTGGATTTTAAATTTTCATCCTTCTTTGTGCCCAGATTCCTGAGTATGACCTGAATCCTATCCATTGTGTATGAAAGCATAATAGCTTAAACCCATAATTCTTCCTTTATTTCATTTAAATCCCTATTCATGCGGGCCTCATGAATTCATCCTCAAATCACTCATTTTTCTCTTCCTCCTTCTTTCCAAGCTTTTTCCTAATGAAAAAAAAAATCACAGATCTCCAAAGTCCATCCACAGTCCCGTATAAGGTTGGTTAGTTAGTTCTAACAAACATATTAACCATAAATGTTAGAACTGTTCTCATAAACTTCTTATTAGTTTCAAGTTATAGTGTGAACTCATTCTTTTGGTTTTCTATTTGGTTATAAAGCAGATGTATACTAGATTTGCTTAAAGGCATCCACCTTGGCAAAACCTCACACACATGAGTGCATAGATGCATGCACACAGCTTCAGAGAACTGATGGCTGCAGTTCTAACTTACTCAGTATAAATGGAAGACTAGAAAAAGATTGCTTGATATTCTGCATCTTTAAACCATTGTTTGGAAAACGGAGAGGGGGCAAATTAATGACAAAGTCATTGTATTTACTTTCAAGAACACTTTGTAGATATTACTCAGTTGCTGCAAGGATTTATCAGATTTACCTTATTCAGGAAAAACCACAATTATTTCAGTAATACCATGACAATATCATACTACTGGGAAAAAAAGCAGAACCATGAGATCAGCCAGTGGGTGCGTGTATGATAGGGGCTCCTATTAGGTAATATTATGGCATCACTACAGACATAATGATGTTTTGCTATTATGAAGTATTTCCTTTCCCTTAAGCTGCAGCTTTAATACCGTTTTGAAAAGCATAATGGCATTATAGGTATTCCATTACAGCAATAGTAAGCAGCCCCAAGGCCTTTATGATGGTCAAACCTCTTATTTGAAGTTTAAATAATTTCTCCATCCACAATGGCAGAAAATTGACAACTTGTTTCCCCTCCAGCCTTTGTCAGAAAATACATAACATCTGTAGTATACACACTGTCGTAAATTGTCATAGCGTTAAAGTAAAAACCTAACTCCCTGAAAAAGTGAGGGGAGAGGCAGGAAGGGGACTGGGATTGACTCCATAGGGCACAAATGTGGTTTAACTTGCCCACTGATGCCCTCGGGTCTTTTTAAAAAAACCCAAACCTAAACCCACTCCATCTATCAGTGACCCACCACTGTTTCAGTAACTGAGTGTTGTACGACATCAACAAAAAGACTTTTCCAATTACATAAATATTCCTCTAGCAAACCTCTTTCTTCTCTTGCTCACAGCAATCACTGTCATTTCCTAAAACATTTTCTCCCTCCCTTCTGCATTCTTTAAGGCTTAGAACTTGTTTTTCTAATAACAAAACCAGTTGATTCTATTATTCTAAGTATCTGCCCTGTTTCAAGGAGAAAAAGGAAAGGAGCAAACTTTTTTTCTTGACTATCTTTCAAGCCCCCAGATGTCGGATCGGAGTGCAGATTAAAGGAAGAAGATAGGGGAAGGATCACCAGGAAAGGCCAACCGGATAATAACAGCCAACTTTCATAAGGTTACCCAGAACCCTCCGAAGAATGGAAGGACCCACAAACTACTATAATTATAATTCCTGTTCTTACTCTAAGTTCTGGAGCTCCTCTTCTGCTTGGCCATGAACGTGCCGGTAGCTCATCTTCCTCCTGTCTTCTATCTCCACTATGCCCATCCACCACAGTTGTCGCAGCTCCTTTTCAAAGTACCACTGGCCACAGAAAGAAAGATAAGAGAGATGGCAAACAGGTCAACATCCTTTTGTTTCGACCGTCAGCTTCTTGCTGTGCGTGATAAGTAGTACAGGCACTCTTCTCTCTGGAGCTTGAACCGGGTGAATGAGGAAGTGAAAACAGAGTCCCTCCCTGTCTTTGACAAAGTGCCCTCCCTGGCCTCTCCAGCTCAGTGCAGGGAAAAGGGGAAGCTGCCTGGAGAATGCAGCTAGGGCTGTTTCATCCCTTCTTCTGTCCTGCATCACATACCGCTGGCTGTTACAATAAACCGGCAGGGAAGCTCAAGAGTTAGTTGGGAAGATTATGCGGCCCACATTGTAAAGGTAAACATCTACTGTACACCACTGCTTACCTGTTTACGGACACCAAAATGGGTTTTCCTATGTTTTACGATTTTATTATTAAGAAAACAATAACTGAATATTCATGGAAAAGACAATATGATCCCAGATTTATTTTTTTAAAAATCAGGATGTACTTTTACTGTGGCGTAACAGCAAGATTGTATCCTAAGTTTAATGTTCTCTCACTGCACATTTTTCCTACTTTCCAAAATTTTTACTTTGGACTTTTATCTGAATGTAAAGCAACAGAAAAATTTCCTCTTTTTAAAAGAGATCAGACATGCTTAGAAGTGGGAAAAGCTTAATTTAAACTCCTATGAAGCACGATGAAAAGCTTTCTTCCTGTTTTACTCTTCCTAACTATCCTGTATACACAATTGCAATAAGGAAAAGAGAGAAAATTCCTTACAATCTTGGAAAAATGAACGATGCAAAATGAACTTAAAATGAAGTTACAAGTTTTGTTGGATTTGCTTCTCTCCACATACAAATACACACAGAGACACACAGAGACACACAGAGAGAGACACACACACATCCTTTTTTCCCCCCTGGAAGATCAAAATAACCAGTATGACTGTATCAGGGTTGCTGAGCTATTGTCTGTTGCTTGCATGCTATATCAGCTGGGTGCAAAGATGGCACTAGATTCTGCTGACTTTGCCAATTCAAACAACAAACTAAAATAGACACTAAGACTAAGAATCCGTCTAGACAAGTAAAATGATTCTAATTGGGAATTGACTTTGCTCCTATTCATTTACTTTTTTCATATGTTTTCTGTTTAATACTGGAGGAAGCATGCAGGCCTCCGGTTTCTTTGAGAACATAACTTTCTCCTACCTTCAACACATACACAAATACACACAATGAATCTCCGGCATGGTCAAGTAGTGTCACTAGCAAAACAACAGACCAACAGACTATAAATAGTGGTTTTGCTATTTTGCATATCCTTTAAATGGGAAGGCTTTACAACCTGAGACTTTTTGGTGTGCAAATAGCATACCGTAGTAGAATATAGTTTATTAGCAGCAAGAAACTGCCTTCTGTTTCAAACTCAGTTTATTTTAAGGATTATTGCTCAGAAAGAAAGAGTCTTGTAGAATCAGTGCTATATAAAAGGATCCATTATATAGAATCAAGTCACTAACCCAACTGCTACACCATGCGGAATCATTAATGCAAACAATCTCAATCTGAGTCCTATATGAACGTATTAATCCTGTTCATATAATATAGTTATATAGATTCTATTATAGATTATATAGTTGGGCCCTTCTATCCTAGTGTATTCCTTTGACATCTTTTTGTTCAAGGAAAACAAATGTCACATCACCATCAGAATACAATTTCCCTGTTCTAAGAGATATGTTTACTCAATGCCTTTGCACCATTAAGTTGGCTCTAAATAAGATGGATGTGAAAGTGGTACTTCTTAAAAGTAGGTGATTTCCAAAGAGGAAGTACTAAATATGGCAAGTGCCTTTCAATGTGTAGTCAGTGTTCAATTACATTTTATTGGTAATCAAAGTCTCAGCTTACTTATCTTACCACTAACTTATAGTTTCCCTGCACTCTACCAAAGGCTACTTAGATATCATTCCAACAGAACAGATGATATAGTTTTTCCTCTCTTCCATTCAATAATATTCATTTTACAAAGCAACTGTAGAAGACAAAGAGAAACCAATGATCTGTGTTCAGATTGGTCTACAATAGCCAACAAGAGCCTCATTAGCACAATAGTCCATTTTTCACCTAAAAATCACATTAGCCCCCAACCACACTGACAAAATAGGATGATACATAATGAAGGCAAATTCCCAATCTAGATGTTTTGGGAGGAGGAAGACAGTTCAGCTGAGTAGTATTTTGATTTATTTGTTTTTGATTCTACCTGAGATTAGGGACATTCAACAATGTCACAATAGAAACAAAGAGAAAAGAATTACAGAAACATACAATTCAAACTGCAAAACAAGAACAAAAGCATGAGAGAGAGAGATAGAGAGAGAGGGAGAAATAAGAATCGCAAAATGCAATGCTGCTGAAAAGCTTTTTGAAACAGCTTTGTTTTTAATGACTTCCTAAAATCTATTAAGAAGGGATCCATTATGATGTCAGTAAGAAGCCCATTTCACAGCATCAGCAGTGCTACAAAAAAAGCATCTTAACTTCAGCTCCCCAAATGTGAGTCAACAAGGAGACCTTCCCTATATGTTCCAACAGCCGGAGCCAAATTCTGCTGGAGATGATGGTCCCATAGATACTCAGGATCCCAGTCATGAAGAGCTTTATAGCTCAAATTAGAAAATAAACAACCATACAAAACTCTCCTCACCTACCTACCAATTCTAAGTCCTGACTACTTATCTAACAACGAAGTACCCTGCCCACCACAAAATAGATGGTGAGAAATAGATGAATGGCAAAGCATTTTAAGCCAGGCTAGAGGCTTAGTGGTGTCTCAATATATCAGAATGGATTTTATTTTCCTATGTTCTATGTTCTACTTCCTCCTTGCGAGTGCAGTAGCTGCTCCCACACGGAAATCAGGCTCCTTTCTCAGATTTGTGGTTATGGCTCCCATTATAACCAGGGGAAATATAAGTTACTGCATGAGAGATTCAGTAGAGAAAACTATTGATGCAGATTAGTCAGGAGGAAGAAGTTTCTAGCCATTTCTAGCAAAAATAACTGCCAAAGGATATAAAAATAACTGCCAATAACAAGTTAGTTATCTGACAAGTCTGCTAAGGGTATGGTAAGAACACAATGACTATGTTAAAATGCCCATATAGTGCTCTTAGGATGCATCTATCAGCACTTTGGGCTAAGTTCCTGTCTGCTGTTGTAGGACATCCACATAGTCCTCTTAGGAAAAGTATGTCAAAAAGAAAGGGCCAATACCTCTTTTAATACCTCGTAATCCCTAATCAATACATTCAATCTGAAGTAATCCTGCCATGTAAAGGTGGAGTATTGTTGTTAGTTGCGATGTCAGGGTTGATCTCTCTAGGACTGTCCGGTTTGATCACCTTGCAGCCCAAAGGATTCGCAGGAATCTTCTCCAGCACCATAGTTCAAAGGCCTCAATTCTTTGGTACTCAGCCTTCCTTATGGTCCAACTTTCACAGCCATAAATTGCAATTAGGAAAACCCTAGCCTTGACTATACGTACTTTTATTGGCAGGGTGATGTCTCTGCTTTTTAGTATGCTGTCTAGCTTTGCTATGGCTTTCCTCCCCAGGACCAAGCGTCTTTTAATTTCTTGGCTGTAGTCCCCATCTGCAGTGATCTTGGAGCCCAGGAAAATAAAATCTGTCACTCCATTTCTTCCCCATCTATTCATCTATTTGCCATGAATTGAGAGGGCTGGGTGCCATGATCTTAGTTTTCTTAATGTTTGAATTTCAAGCCAGCTTTTGCACTTTCCTCCTTCACCTGCATCAAAAAGCTCTTTAGTTCCTCTTCACTTTCTGCCATTAGAGTGGTATCATCTTCATATCTGAGATTGTTGATATTTCTCCCAGCAATCTTAATTCCAATTTGTGATTCATCTAACTCCATCTTTCTCACGATGTGATCTGCATATAAGTTAAACAGGCAGGGTGACAGTATATAGCCTTGTCAAACTCCACTCTCAATTTTGAACCAATCAGTAGTTCCATGTCCAGTTCTCACTGTTGGTTCTTGACCTGCATATAGGTTTCTCAAGAGACAAATAAGATGGTCTGGTACTCCCATCTCTTTAAGAACTTCCCACAGTTTGTTGTGATCCACACTATCAAAGGCTTTAGCATAATCAATGAAGCAGAAGTAGATGTTTTTCTGGAACTCTCTAGTTTTCTCCATGATCCAGCATATGATCTCTAGTTCTTCTGCCTCTTCAAAATCCTGCTTATACTTCTGGTAACTCTCGGTCCACATACTGCTGAAGCGCAGCTTTCATCCCATGAAATAATAATGTCGATAAAAATGATAACTAGCTATTTGGCAGCTTAAGGTGACCCCTGGTGATTTCTACAGCTAGACAGCTAGACAGAGCTTGATTTAGCACAGCTGCCTCTTCCAAGAAAGGTTGGTGCAGTGGTTGGTACAGTTAGCAAATGCACTATATGTACAGAGTGTTTTTAAATTCAGGTGATTCATTCATCAATACTCTACATCAACCTTTAGCTGCTGCATGTGCAGATGATAACTAGTAGATCAAGTTCTAAAGAAAGGGGCATGGCAGCTATTTTAGACCAGGAGGATTGCCATCTGCCAAGAAAAATTGTTTCTAAGTACAGTAGAAAGTTCCACTAGGTGGTGTTTGCACAGTACATCATATTTGCTGAAACTTCTCTTTTGCACAAATCTTAAAGGAACAGGGTCTTCAAGGGTGGCCTCATCTGGATGCTTTGATTTGGGTTTAGCCTCTAAAGCAGGAGACTATAATGAATTCCTTAATTTCACCACACATGGACAGATGCAACTACAGTTTCACCTAGGAAAATGTGGGCATCCTAGATCAAGCTAAATCCCAAAACACTAAAGAATTCCTGGAAGATTATTGTTCATACAAATCAGTAGAAATATGGAAGCCATATTTACATACCATTCAAAAGAGATAACAAAAACCTAAGAACAAACAAGACCAGAACATATCCCCTCCAGAAACCAACACTCAGATAAACAGGGATTAACATCAGATAAAAAAACAAACAGAAAACCATACCTTGGTGAATAAACTATCAAGAAGAAAACCACTCCCCACCAAAACTAGCAGAGCTAACATATCCAGGTAGCAAACATCCAGTTAACCATTACGGGACAACAAAGACTTATTGGTGCTGCTGTTTTAATGTCTTTGCTGTGGTCTAATTACCATCTAGATTTGCAACCCAAATATGGTCTATCTGTTTTCTTTTCTACTGCAAATCCCCAGAAATTCTTTCTTTACAAAAAGCCTTTTCTGCAACCATCAAGGACTTCACAGTTCAGTTCTGAAGTATGTATATTTTCTTTTATTCTCTTCTACATATATTCTCTTCTGGAAATGAAGATTTCAGAAAACTTCAACAGTAAAGAGGGGAAACATTCTCATTCATACTAACTTATTCATGTTCTGCCTTTGAAGAAAGAAAGAAAAATAATTCAGTCACTTTTTGTGTATTGGTTGTATAGGAGATTAAAGTTTCCAACTATGGGAGAAAAACATTGTGCAAGTACTGAATCAAACAGATTCAGTGTGCAAACAATACCCAAAGGGAGGTGTGGAATTGCAGATTCATACTCTACCTGGCAATCACAATATACTGTACATCACATAACCATAGAACCATCTGTTACAATGGTTATTTTCTTTGACACATTATCAACATTTGCAGAGGTTTCTTTTTCTTGGAAAATGTTGGAAGACATATCTATTTGGATTCGGTTCCAAATAGGGAGAAAAACATTGGAAACATGGAGGCTGATTGGAAAGATGGTTTAATGATTAACAGGACCATATGGGTGGCAAGAAATGTATTCTATTGGTTGTCAGACTCCCAGGGAGCTATGCAGGAGTCATAATTAACTTTGCAGGCTGTCTTGAGTTCCAGGCTTGGTTGAACCTTGTTGGGTGATGTAATCTCCCCAAGTGCCATGTGATGAGCTCTGCTGCTAGATGGGTAGAGGGCTAATCCTATTATGTCCTGAGGATGAAAGTCTTTTGTTTTGTAGATAAGCTGGCCCCAAAGTATCTGCTAGGGGCAGGGAGCTGAGGCTGAGTTTCTGTTTCCTTTAAAAAATTTATTTCACTTTTAGGGGAAATATTCTGCCTTTTTAATATTTCCTAGAATATTTCAATCTTCTAGGAGAGGGGTGGGTGCTAAATTTCTACAAGAATAAATAAATAAACTTACTGAAAACTAAATAAAAGGATTTGATCAAGGAGATGGACTTTACTATGCCTTTGCTGTGCAGAGTTTTTTAGAAGTTGATGGAAATCTGCATAAATTACTGTTGTATGAATTTTAAAACACTGTGCATGCTGTTCATATAGTACAAAACAGATGATGAATGTTATGTGGATGGCCCTACCTTGCAGGAACAATTACAGTTGGTGGCCTTCTGGACTGTATTTAGAACTGTCATTCCATCCCTTGAATATATAATTCCTAATGTTTGGCATATAATTTCTCCATATACTAGTCAGGGTACCCTTTCAAATGTGATTATGTGATTTTATCTCCTCTTATTTTGGTAAGAGGCCACATAATCAGTACTTACATGTATGAAACCAGAAACCAAGAAGGGAACAAATGGGAATCTGAAATACCACTGGCATTTCCAAGTCACTGACAGCTTGATTTGTTGCCAGATGCTTATTTAAAGTCTCAAATGCTTTTCCTGGTCATTGCACAAAAGATTTCTAAGATGAAAAGGGCCTCCATTCCATAAAGAAAATCAGGAGTTCAAAAGAGCAGTTGGGTGGCATCCAGTGCATCATATACTGTATATCTCTATTCCCCCATCGTCCCCCTGGCAGGATTTCTGGCCCTTCACAGTGGTTGATATGAATAATGAATCTCTGTTCTGCTGTCTTCCATTTTGGGTTAAGGTATTTGGGCCAAGATAAAAACCAATACTTTGTCACATTAACACCTGGCTGCTCAGCCTATCAGAGTGGTCGTTATAAATAGAGATCCTCTCAAGAGGTATAGTCTTACCTGGAACATCCATGTAGGAATATTAAAAGCTACAATTCGTGCTTGTCTATTACTTGGCACTTCTTACTGGTTTTCTTTTTCCCTCTGAGGAGAAGAAAGAAAAATGTTTGTTGTATTGCCCTATGATACAATGTGCACTAAGACAGAAATACACTCTTAGATCCAGAACAAATAGTATCTTGTATTTCTCCTCTTGTGATCACTAGAATCATTTATTGACCATTAGGAAATATTCCGAAGAATAAAGAATGATCTACAAGATCTACTATATTATCTTTTTTTTTTTGAAAAAGAAAAAGTACACATTTCTTACCCAAATTAAAATATTCCACCTTTTTTAAAAAAAACATAGTATTCTGTGCTGCATTACTGAAGAATAGTTTGAAACCTTGAATAAAACCTTGAATAAAAAACAAATAGCTAATCTTACACTGACCATTACTGCATAAAACTGTCATTTCAGACCACTTATACTTCTGAGGTTTTGAGAACATAAATTTGCATTTTCCCACAAATTGAGTTCTGATACTATAGTATCTATGTACTGATTGATCAGTTAATTAATTAATTTTAATTTTATTAAATTTCTATACCGCCCCTCTCCCGAAGGACTCGGGGCGGTGAACAGCCTATAAAA
>JAEANM010003887.1:0-21644 GCA_017656035.1 Myanophis thanlyinensis
TTGTTTATGTTTTGTTTGTTATTATCAATAAAAAATTTAATAAAAAAAAAAAAGAATATACAATATGCAGTATTGCTAGAATCAAAACATATCTAATCCTCAAATCTCAGTGAAAACTTCGTTTTTATTTTTATCTAATAGAAAATCCAAAAAGGGGTTTCCATGCAGGGAAAAAAAGTGGTCAAAGTGTTGTCTTTTATCAAAGTAATCAGTTTTGCCGTCTTTACGTCTGAAGTTCCATTAATTTCACCATCCATTCGTGAGAATTTGCATATCCTTCTGCCTTTGTTTATATAGAAACCTTGCAACAGTTGCCATATATAAGAACAAAGTCTGGTATTTACTTTCATTCTGTTTATCCATCAACCATAAAAGGAAGAATTCTGGTTTGAAAGGTACATCAACTTTAAGCATCTTCTGGATCAGCAAACTTAATCCCAATATTTCTTAGCACGTTTACAGTTCTACCATAAATGGTAAAAGATACCCTCACATTAGTTACATTTCTAACATTTGTTTGACATTCCAGTATATATCTTTGACAATTTTTCAGGTGTTAAATATCAATGATACATCATTTTATATATAAAAAAACCCTTTTCAGATTATAATTCAGTGTAAATTTCAGTTCATTTGTCCACATTTTCCTATTGGGCAATAGGATTAAGCATTAAGCATTAAGATACTGAATTTTGTCTGGCAATTGGAGAAATCTGTTAGCTAGTTATAGCATTCCACATTCTCATATGCTAATTTTGTGCTTTTTAAAAACTTAAATTTAAAATGTTTAAACTTTTCCCCCCATTGCTTTCCATATACTCCTGCTCTTCTCACTTTAAAACTTTTTACATAGATGCTGTGGCTTATTTTGTAAAGGAAGGAATTGTCTGTCATGAATTAAATGAAAATGAGTTTTAAACAAAATAAGTGGGCATAGATAGATTCCTCTGTCCTCTCTATTATGAATGCAACAAGGTCTTTTTCTCCTTTCATGTCTTCCAGATATGCTAGGTTGCAGTGAACTTGCTCTCCATGAGGATAAGACTGAGTAAATATTTCATGATTGCCATTGACCAGGTTATATACCCTTGATATGAAAATTGCAAAAATGCAGCAATTCTGTTTTCTCTTCCCTGCCCCATTCCAAGTCCTTGAAACTTTGCCAAGCTACATTTTTTTACCGACATGTTTGAGAAAAGAAGAATGCTGTGCTTTCCAGTTTTCATGTTGATTATGTCTCTAAATCAACACAAAAGAGACATCACTTCTTGCTCTGTTTTCAGAATCTGGTAATGCCTTGATTGTTGATCCTGGATTTGAGGCATAGTAAATTGGTTGCATTTGGGGAAGGTTTGGTTTATATCACCATCTTCCTTCATATAATACTCCCAAAATAAGTTATTTTCAGATTTTGCTGGCATTTCATATTTAATCACATTTATTATTTTCCTGCATATAATATTTAGACATAACTTTGTGGAGGAGAGCTTTCTTCCTTCACTCGCTTGGAAATGTGGTTAGGAAAGAATGATAAAAGAAGAATGTGTTTTTCTTTTTAATTCCTGAGAGAAGTAAGTTGAGTCCTGGTTTCTACGGGGACACGTCTTTATAACATTTTTGACAATAATGCAGAAAATATTTGCCAGTACCACCTTTGGTTTTTTTTTTTAAGCTTTCTGCTAAAATTTATCATTTTTGACATTTCCAGGTGGTCTCTGTCCAAGAAATCAAAAAGAGTTGGGTAGCACTTTTTTCAGCTAAGAGCTTTTATGAAAAGGCATAAGCTTTTGTGAACTGCAGCTCACTTCACCAGATCCATTTTTTGCCATCATGGATAAATCTATTATACCTAGCCAGATACCAGCTCAGCTTGTCTTTTTGTATCTTCCAAGCCAGCTGCTGCTACGTGCTGAAATTTGAAATGTGAATGAGAACCTCTCTGAAGTTTTTGCTTGCCCTTTTTGTAGGGATAAATTGTAGATATCCCTAATAAACTGTTGAGGGAGATCTTCAAAATCTACATTCCACACGTGCTAGCTTTATCTCTCTATCATTACACAGTCTGATGGCCAGTGAACCAAACATAATCATGTGAAAAAATTAGTGCACCCCACTGAAATTGTGACTTTTTCTACTGTATATATTTCAAATATAGACATGTGACATTCATTTCAACAGTATTGATATATGGGGATATAATATAACAAATACCATGCACCATTTATCTTAATTTAAATAAATATATATGCAGATTTCACATGTATGAAAAATAAGTACACCTTAACATTTATCTCTACCTCAAATATCTAAAATTAAAATCGGTTTCCTCAGATCAGGTACAACTATTTAGAGCTTCATTAGACAGGATCTGGAATGAAGCCACCTTATTGAAACCTAAAACATTTAGTTTGATTTGCTCTTTGTTGTTGAAGTGTGTATGGTATCACTTTGCCAAGCTCAGAAACCACTTCGAAGCCCTGAGAAATAGGGCTATATATTCCTGCAAATCTAGGAAAGGATTTAAAAACATAGCCAGAAAAATTAGCCATTGATCATTTCACCGAAGAGGATCGTCTACAAATGCAGAAGACTTCAGACAACTGCCAACTTGGTCAGATAACACCAACAAGTTCAACTTGAGAGCAGAATGCAAGATGCTGAAAGAAGTCTTTAAGAACCCTAGAATTTCATCACGTGGCCTGCAATAACTCTCACCACTATTGTTGTCAAAGTGCATGCATCTACTATTCAAAAGAAGCTGCATCAATTAGATCTATATGGAAAGTGGCCAGGAGAAAATCTTTGCTACCCAGAAAGAACACTGGAACAAGACTAAAGTTTGCTGATAACACTTGGGCAATGAGCAGGACTTCTGGAATAATGTGCTCTGGACAAATGAGCCAAGGACAGAGTTATTTCACCACAGGAGCAGAACATTAAAGATAACATTTCACCAAAAACCCTATACCAACTGTAAAGTAGGGTGATAGAAATGTTATATTGGGACTACTTTGCTGCAATAGGGCCTGAGCAGCTCACCAGTATGAATTCCTCATTGTACCAGAGGATGCTTGAAGATAATGTGAATCCATCTGTTAACTAAAGTTCAACATGACAATGAGCCAAGTATTCCAACCAATCCATTAAAGAATACCTGAAAAAAAAGAAAAGAAATGGAGGCTCTGGAATTACCAGGTCACAACCCACATCTCAATCCCATTGACATGCTATGGGATGAATTACAATGGGCTGTGCAAGCAAAAAAACAAAAACAAAAAACAAACAAACACTCAAACTTTTCATAGCTGAAAACATTCTGCATGGGAAAAATCCTTCCAGTCAATATCAGAGATAGAGAGAGAGAGTTGGTAGAGAGTTATAAGAAATATAAATCCATTCCCTAGCATTCAGTCTGAACTTCTTGGATGAGAAGCAAAACACCTTCAAAGAAATAAAGTCCGTTTTGAAAAAGCAGCTTTGGAGCACCTACTTGAGATTGTTTCTGGCAAAAGGAACAATACTAAGTATTAATATCAAAGACAGTTTTTCCACAGAAGGCAATGAAATATATTATTTTGGGGTAAATAAAGATTAGTAAAATGGATTTTTACAGTTCTTTTCTTCAGCTACATCACATTTATCATTATATACTCTATCAATGAAGAAATAATAATAGTAAAATAATTTAAATTGCCAGAGTCCCAATGACTCTGTCCAAGTCACAACAATTAAATAAAAAATGCCATAAAATCATAAAACATAAAGATAAAAGTTGGGAAATATGATTGAGTGAAGGGTCTTAGTTTTCCATGAGGAAGACCTGGGCGAAGAGCCAGGTCTAGCAGCTTTTATTAATATTGATTTGTTTTACAATGATTAAAAAAGGGAAAAACTTTACATAAGGTCTTGTTTTTCACATGGCTCTACCTCCCTGGGAGAGCATTTTATAGCCACATAGGAAAAAAGCCTTCTCTTTGCCAGATATCAACTTAGTGCAGTTTCAAAAGATCATCTCCTCTTGATTTAAATAACTGGACAGGCTCATGGAAGGAGAAAAGTTCTTCAAATAATCTTGCCTTGAGCTATTTAGGATTTTAAAATTCATCCCCATTCACAATTTCAATTCAAATTGTGCCCAATAGGTGACTAACACTCCATGGAGATCTTTCAGAATCAAGGTCATGTACTTTGTTCTGATTAATATATATTTTGTACCAATTAAAATATATAGAAGCATTTTTAAAGGTAGTCAGACACTAGACAAGATAGTTTGTAATCAAGGTGTGGGCGGGTACCTGTTGCCAAGTCCAGCCAACTCAGGAGTAGTAATTTTTGGCACAAATATGCTCCCTACTTACAAATCCAATAATAGCTGGGATTCAAGGAATGCTCTTTTGGGGAGAATATAACCATGTTTAAAACTTGTGTCTAATGCTGATGTTGTTGATGTACTAGCAAACTCTTGGTATATAAATGCATTAATATAGTATTATATTAATTTTAAAATACTTTAAAATATTTTTTCCTATAAAGATATTTTGAATTTGATTAAAACCAAATACTTCTGGAGGATATACCCCCATTTTTTAAAGCAGAAAAACTTTGCTCAGATCTTTCTTTTTCAAAGGACTATAGGTTTGACTTGATGTGTCTCTGTTATAATTGGAATGCAAAGCATTTACCCAAAGGATATTTGGAGAACTGAGTTTGTGCTCAACAAAAGGCTTAATTGGATTAGTTTAATCAAGAGAAGAATTGCATGATTTAAAAGATCAAACTGCTTTATAATAACTTTATTAACAAAAATAATAAAAGCTGGCTAAGAACATAGAAAATAGAACATGAAAATAGAAATGAAGCAGTGCTTCTTTAAATAATATACACATTACTTTCAGTTTATCAGATTTATAATGATACTTCACAAGTAATTAGTCTCTTGGTTTTGTATTTATATTCCTTCAGAAATTCAAGGTGGTATACATAGCAATCCATTGCAATTTTATTGCTCTATTTGCTAGGTTAGCTGTCCTCAATTAAACATTTCTGCATAGTTTTTTTTTCAGGTCATCTCAATGGTTCTCTACATTTAGGGGAATTTTGAATCTGTGTCTCCTTCTAATCCAGGGTATGGATGAGCAATGTATGACTTTCAGATGATGCTGAACTTTATGATCCCTCATGTTTGACTGTATTAATATAAAGTCTGATGTGTTGCCTGTCTCACTGTTTAGCTTTTACTAACTGTCAAAAGATATATTCAGTACTTTTGGGGTTCTGTGGTTCATTAATGCAGGAAATATTGTACAAAGAGGATTCATATTCTCCTTCATTTCTTTTAGATTTGTTATAACTTATTCTAAACCAAGGTTCTCAGTATTGCAGACATTTATCATACTACATATTAAAATAGTTTTAACTTTTCAAATGCTCTTGAGAGCTGGCTATAGCTCTCTGCTTAACTCCCTGATTCCACTTGCTCAATGCAATATTCACTTTATAGCTGTATAAATAGATCCCCAACTATGATCTAGCATGCTTACTTATACAGTACTTAGTCATCTGTTGAAAGGATAGGAGAAATGGGAAGACTTGACTATTATTTGAATGAAAGTTGCATCCCATTCAGTCAATTTAAAAAGTGTATAATGACCTAATTGTTAGGTGGCACAAACAGCAAATAGTTGAGTAGCTTTCTCTATCTGAGATTTATATAAATTGTAATCCAGCACATCTAGGAAGCATTTTAGATCGGAATAGATTTGGTATAACCCATTTAATGTGAAATCTTTTGACTCTCAGAAACACTTTATGAAATTTAGCTACAGAATCATTAATGGAATGCATGTTCCCTTCTGAATATAAAAAGATTTTCAGAAAGTTCATTGCTCTAATTAACACTGACATTTGATAGTTTTGTGAGGCTAACATCTGTATAGACTCAAGGTACTGTAGCTAATACTATTATTTAATTATGATTATGACATTTGTCAGATCAGGGAAAAAGTAGTTTAGAACAAGAATGTTGGTACTTGGAATTCAGAATATAGGTCGTCCTTGACTTACAACAGTTCATTTAGTGACCTTGCGAAGTTATAACAGGACTGAAAAAGTGACATGACCGTTTTCACACTTCCAACTGTTGCAGCATGTTGGAACGCTTGACAACTGACTCATTTGTGATGGTTGCAATGCCCTCCTTTATCCATGTATGTCTTTTAGACCACAGGAAAAAGATTAATGTTCATTGACCAGACGATACTACTAGTATACTTTTTCCTGAGAGCTTAAAGTTAGAAAGTTTTGTTGCTTAATATAATTTGAATTGTTAATATCATCATGTAATTATTTTTTGGCACACAGCTTATCCTACCTATATTGTTTAACTTTGGCTACTTACAAGCACACAGCTTTTTTTTTTTTTACAATTTAGTGCCTCATCTAGAATAACTGGAGATGTATAAACATTTTGTTGAGTTCCCCAAAGAAATCTGTTACTTTTTTTTTTTTTTGGGTGGGTGGGGGGCTTGTGAATGTGAATATCACATAGTTTTTTTTAGCATTTTCAGGAAAAGATCATTGTGTAGAGCACTTAGTACTCTGGAGATTTGCACTTCCTTCCTGACTCCAGTGAAATGTAATGACTGATGCACAATAGTAATATAGTGACCTTCTCATTCTGTAAAGTCAGTTAGCATGTCAGGCTAAACCATAATGTGATAATATGCTCCTGCAATCTCTGTCTGTAAGCTGATTATGTGAGCTTAATATTTTATTTATTTATTTTATTTAAACTTTTATACCGCCTCTCTCCCGAAGCATTCGAGACGGTGTACAGCCATCTAAAAACACAATAGACAACAATTTAAAAACAAATTAAAAATTAAACTAAATTGGGTGGCTGATATCACAATTAAGATTTAAATATGAATGGTAGGGATCTTCTAGTTTAGAAATTAAAGAACAAGTCAGGCTGTGTATTGTAGACGCACACAAAATCAAAATCCAATGTTTTCATGTCATGCTTGGCTAAGCAAGCCATGGATAGTCAAGAGCCTTACTCACTTGTTCTCACTGCTTATGCTTAACTTTAGAGGCAGACAGAATTTCAGTGGTTCAAGAAGCAGTTCAGAAGTCTGTAAGCACTCAATAAAGATGGTTCTGACGTTAAGGAATAATTATTTTATGTTTTTTTTCCTCTCCCTAGGACTGGAGATTTAATATTATGTTCTGTCTTCTTGAAAGGAAGTATTGAGACTAGTGTTGCTATTAACAACTGGTATTCCACAACACAATCATAAATTGAATGGTATAGCCAGGAATACAGTATAATCTCCATTAAATACTTCCAGTGAAAAAAAATCTACTGTCTCCGGAGACATACCAATTTCATTGTTGGAAACTGGAAGCTAGCTAAATTGCCTCCCTGCATTTTTCTTTTATCCTGGTAAACATTCCAGGCTCTATCATCTTGGTTGCTTTACTCCAGACATTTTCTAGTTTGTTAGAGTCTTTCTAAATCACGTCCAGAACTGGATGCAGTATTCTAAGTCTAGTCTGTCCAATGCAGCATAAAGAGAAGTAATGTTTGTTCTTGATCTTGGCTCTATGCCTCTGCTGATGAAGTAAGGAATGCATTTACTTTTTTTGCAGTTGCATCAGAATCCTGGCTTATGTTTAGCTTGTGATCCACCAAGACATAGCTTCATATGTGCCACTCTTTGGAATTTTTTGTCAGCCCTTTGAAGTAGACCTACCCAAACCATCTTCTTCCATCTCTTGGTTGTGTGATTTATTGCCCAACCAGCTTTTTAATAGCTTGTTCCTTCCTTCTTTATAGTGACTGTAACAGCTAAATGTAGGATGGGGAGTGGGGGGGGGGAAGACTAGCAGAGCACATTATTGGACATCAGCTAGCAATCAGAAGACAGGAAGAAAAGGGAAAGTAATGGGAGACTGGAGAGGCCCAGGAAAATGCATCATTGATTGTCTATTGCCTTAGAAGGGGCAGTAATTCATCCTTAAGAAAAAAATTGTATAACAAACATAGATGCATAGAGAAAGATGGCTGGACTCAGTTACAGTGGTCATGAGTTTAGCTGTTGGGCATCCTGAAAGGTTAGGGATAGATGTTCCTGGAGAAAACCTATCTATGTGGTTGCTTGGATTTGTTGTGTACTCTTACAAATTTTATGTCCCCCATCACTTCCATTTAGAAAACTTGAAGATTGTGTCTATTTCGCTAAATTTTAAATGACTGATTAAATTACTGATTTTTAAAGATATGCATTAGTATTGTCATTACTATCTCTTGTACTTTGAGTAAAAAGATAGAATAGAATAGAATAGAATAGAATAGAATGTCTTCTAGTTCAATCTTCTGCTCAGGCAGAAAACCCTATACCATTTCAGACAAATGGTTGTCCAATTTCTTTTTAAAAACTTCCAGTGTTAGAGCATTCACAAATGAAACAAATAGTTTTGTTTTAACTTGGGTTGTAGACATTTCACCTTAGTGGAATTTTATTGACTAAACTTCAACGTTTGCAAGCCTCTTTCATAAACTAAGGATTTCTTACTTTTCCTAAGGCAAATTAAACCTTCAGAGTTTGTCTTGCTACTTTCTTTTGAAGACAGTTGATCTTGCCATTAATTTTGTTGCATAAAAATTGATTTTAATAGTTTGAGGTATATAAATATAATGTGTGATGACATAAAAATATAGGCTATTTTATGTATCAGTTAGACTCATCCGTTTCTTTAATTTTATAGTTTAAAAGGCAGCGCCTACAAGAAGTAGGAATGGGGAGGAGAGAAAGAAGACAAAAACAATCTTGGGCACCATTGTTTAAAGTGATAATTCTTATCTTGGAATGGCTGCTGGTAAATAACTAAGAGAAGCTAATCAAAGCAGAATTTTCTCTAATCAGGCATTGTGGTGGAATCTGGAGCCGAAGTGAGGGCTGGAGTGAAAAGAAAGGCTAGCCTTGAATTGCTGATAGGAAGAAGCTTCTGAAAGCAGATTCTCTCTAAACTTTGCAGTGCTTATCTAATGGTTTCTGTAGTGAATGCATTAGTATGTTAAGATTCCTGGCAATAGCAATAAACTACTCTGATCAACTCTTTGTGTTGTTCCTAGTTCTTTGCGCCTGAGCGGCGCAATGAAAAATGGTATTGTTCCTCTTCTCTTCTTTTGCTTACTCTAAACATTCTAATCTCCTTATTGATAGTTTTTTTTAAATCTCATCATTGATCAGCTACTTAGAAACACCATTGCTTCAGTGACATAGCTGTAAAAATCCTGCCTTTAAGATTTCTTACTAGTTTTTATTCTCATTTGCCCTTATTTTCTTTGCAGATTTGTTCTTGTAGTTAAGAAAAAGCACAATGGAATTCTACGAGTCTCCTTATTTTATCGTCCTAGTACCTTCTGTTGTGATTGCTGTCATCTTCCTCTTTTTTTGGCTTTTTATGAAAGAAACACTATACGATGAAGCACTCGCCAAACAAAAGAGGGACCAAAAGCTTCCGCCTAGTAAGACTGATAAAAAGAAAGCAGAGAAGAAGAAGAGCAAGAAAAAAGAGGCCCAGAATGGGAACCTCCATGAGTCTGACTCGGAGAGTACTCCTCGGGACTTCCGACTGTCAGATGCTTTGGGGTCAGAGGAGGAGCACATTGTCCCTCTTCCATTGAACGTGACAGAGGCCCCCAGCAATCTCCGGGAGCGCAAGAAGAAGGAGAAGAAACACAAGGGCAACCCAGAGGAACTTGTGCCAAAAGAGTTGGAGAGTTCTAAGTCTGCAGGGAAAAAAATGGAACCCGTACCTGTAACAAAACAGCCCACCCCACCTTCGGATTCAGCTGGGTCCAAAAAAAAGTCTGGACAAAAAAAGCAGAAAAACGGAATAGGTATGACTGTGTTATTAGTTGGGGGTTCTTTTGTGGGTGGGAGATGGCAATATATTAGTTAATTGTGTGAAAGAGCAAGTCACTACAGAATAAGAGTTATTAGCTTGCAGGCTTACAGATTAAATGTCACAGCCCCAGTGGTGGGATTCAACCAGTTTTACTATCGGTTTGGTGTGTTCGTGCTTTGCGCGAGTGCATGCCATCCTTGCTGCCACAAGGCTTCTAAAGTACAAGTTTTGAACTTACCAGAGACAGCCCGGGTGAGTAGGAAGGCTGCAGAGGCGCAGAAAAGAGCTGTTCCGCGCAATTCGGCTGAGCTACAAAGAAAAAAAAGAAGGGGATATAGGACAGGATAGGGCAGCGGCGGGTCGGTGGGGCCAAATGCTCGGCGCCACTATCGGTTCACTAGAACTGGTGCATCCAGGCTAAATACCACCACTGCACGGCCCCAAAGGAAAGGAACTGGGAAAGCAATAGTGAAATTATGCAAGTTCAGGCACCAGTTTCTAATGTTATCTGTTATGATGATGATGATCAACTGGAATCAAAGTGAGGTGCACACAGTTCAAAAACAAGTTTTGACAGTCTTTCAAGGCATAGCCTGGCAATTACTGGATATTGCTGTGATTTGTCTTGTAGTTGCTAGCCTTGAAAATAAGTCTTTGCTGGAACTTGCTGGCAGCTCCCTGTTTTTTCTTGAGAGGTAGATCTGGGATTGGCTGTAAGTGACATTTCATACCTGCTTGGTTTAAAAATTAAGCCAATTCAGGCATAGCGTATTTCCTACATACCTCATAAAGAGGCCTGGATTTCAGAGCATTATAGAGAACCTTGTTTTAACCATTGCTGGATCCTGAAGTCAGAATCAGCAAGATTTGTTCATGATCTCTGAGTTGGATAAGCAATATGCATACTTTCCTTTCATCCAATTACAGTAAACCATAGTTAGCGAAAACTATTGGATAGGAATTTTTTTATGTTAAAGGGAAAGGAAAAGAAAAAGAAAAATTAAAAAAGGGAAAAAGAAGATTGTATTGTATATAAAGAACATTACGTGCCTAGTTTTATATTTGGTCCATGTAAGGTAATATGGCCCAGTTTTCCAAAAGAAACCCAACAAGTATTGTAGATTCAAGATGAGAAAGATGATACAACCCTAGATTTACAGTATTGAAGAATAGTTCTTTTTCTATTTCTTCATACAATGATAAATTCCAGATTGTTAGTATTTAATTAAAAATACATTCAAATTTTGTACTGTGTGATCTTTGTCACACTGTTTGACATACTTAAGATTACTATTAAAACAAATTATTGGTTCGTGTACATGTGTCTCTTTATCCTTTTTTCAGACCATGTTGTCCCATAAAGTATTATCCCCCATAGACAAGATCTTATATTTTTTGTGCCATGCATTTTAGCAACAAAACTTAATGCCACTGTGAGAGGGATCAGCAGATGACTCCTAAGACATAAACACTACATAGACCATGCAAACGGGAAGAATGCATTATTTCTTTTAATAAAGAAATAGTTTTAAAATAGGATGTGAAACGTGAATTGAAGAGTTCCAACCTAGTAACAACTTTATATATAAAGTTTAGCCTTGGTGCACAAAATTTCATTCACTGTTTCTATCAGCAGTTTAAACTTCAGATTCTTTTGATCTTGCTAGAATGGAGCTTGATCTATGGAATGAAGCTTTGAAAAGAGAAATATTTTGTTAGCCTACATAAACTTTCTAACTACACAGAAAATGCCTTAGATTCAGATATTTTTTTAAAAAAGTTTTCCTGTGGCTAATCCACTGTGAAGTCTTAATTATAGTAACATTTATGGCTTTCTCAGTATTTAAAACTATTTAGCCAAATACTTCTGAGATATGATAATTGTTTTGCATATTAGTATAGTTCTATTACTATAATGGGCATAAGATGTATATGCAACAAAGATAATATTTTAGTGTGGGGTTATGATTTATTATAGCTAGTGACTAAACCATTATTGAATAAATCAGCAGCGTAGAAATAATCCTATATGGACTGTCAGTAGAAAAATAAGACCCCCCCCCCCCTCCAGAAGTTCATCGTCACATCACAACACAGCCTCAGCAGTGTTACCAAGATCGGTGGAAACTTTTGGCTTCCCTGCCCTGACAAACTATGCATGGAATACTTGAAGATCCTTGGAATAGATGTTATGTTTTCTCTCTGGCTGTTGAAATTTAAGGTGATTTTATCCTTATATCCTGAAATATCTTACTTGATTTTTCTAAACTTATTTTAATTTGAAGTACCAAAGCCACAATCTATTCTGTACATATAATATACAGATAGTCCTTGATTTACAACGGTTTGTTTAGTGACCATTCAAAGTTACAATGGGACTATAAAAGGGACTTATGACCATTGCAGCATCCCCATTACATTCAGATGTTTGACAAACGTTTCACATTTATGATGATAGCAGTGTCCTGGGATCATGTAATCACTTTTTGCGACCTTTTAACAAGAAAGGTCAGTGGGGAGGCAAGACTCATTTAACAATTGTGTTACTAATTTAACAACTGCAGTGACTCGCTTAACAAATGTGGCCAGAAAAACCCTAAAATGGAGCAAAACTCACTTAACAAATTTCTCAATTAGCAACATAAATTTTTGGGCTCAATTGTGGTCATAAGTCAAGGACTACTTGATTCACATATTGTACAAGGCTATACATATGTGTATCATACATGCATGCTTACAAATATACGGACATGTATAGATCAGTGTGTACAGTATAAAGCCTGATGTATCTCCTTTTTTCTTCTTTTTTATAGATGATCAGGATGCCAAGAGTGATTCACTTCTGTCCACATCCAGAAAGCAAGATCCTCTCATATTGCATCCTGAGATAAAGCAAGAAAATGTCTCTGGGAAGAAGAAAGTGTCTGCAAAAAAACAAAAGACAGATAATGGTAATAAAGTGCACTTTATAACTGATTTTTTAATAACCATCTTTAGTGGGTGATCTTTCTTGGATTAAGTATTTTTGGGTTCAGTGCATCCAATTCAATCACAAAATTACTCCCAAATCAAATTAGCATTTGTGCATTTGTGAAGAAATGAGGATGTAATTTTGGTGTCAATCTTCAGAGGCTTCCTTCCTTCTCAAATGCACTAGGCTAGCAACAAACAAACTTTGGGGTAAAACCATGCTGCTGAACCAGCAAAAAAAAAAGTGGGACGTACTTTACTGTTATTTCAGGGGTGTCAAACTCAATTACATAAAGGGCCGCATCAGGGTTCTGTTTGATCTTGGGGGGCCCGGGGTGAGCGTGGCCAACTAGATGGCACTTGTTGAGGCTCCATTTTTGGCCACAACAGGCTCCTGCAGCCCTCGGCCAGCAAAAATGAAGCTGGGGGGCGCGTGCAGCCCCTCCAAGCTCCATTTTTGCTGGCCGAGGGCTGCAGGAGCCCATCATGGCCGAAAACGGAGCCTAGGCAGGTTGCGCGCGGCCTCCCCGAGCTCCGTTTTCTCTGGCAGAGGCACTGTGGGCTGGTTCTTCGCTGTTTCCAGGGCTGTCTTAGCGGCCAAATCTAAGCACCCCACAGGCCGGATATGTCCTGTGGGCCTTGAGTTTGACACTCCTGGGCGACTTGATGGGCTAGGATGAAGGAACCTGCTGTTTAAAGATGGGTATGTCGTTAGCTCAGGGCGGGCAGACTCTGAACCTAGGTCCAAGTAATGGCAGTTGAACTGATTTAAACTTACACAAGTGAGTGATCAATTCAGATTTCTGGTATGACTGTCCATAGTTCTGTAGAATGGTTAAGTCTTCTATTTTGGCCTCTAGTTCCACTCATTGCTTTCTTCTGTCTTTTCTACCAAACATCTTTCTACCTCTCTCTGTAAGTCTGTTTTTTCTATACAGGTAGTCCTCATCTTATGACTACAATTGCGACTGGCCTTCTGTTACTAAGCTAGGTGATAACTAAATGAGTCATTGTATGACTGCACCCAATTTTATGGTCTTTATTGCCATAGTCACACATGAATCACACAGTTATTAAATAAATCCTGCTTGCCCCATCGACTTTGCTTGTCAGAATCTGGCTGGGAAGGTCATAAATAACAATCATATGACCTGAGTATGCTACAATTGTTGTAAATAAATGCTGGTTGTCAAGCATCTGCATTGTGATCATGTGATCTCAGAGACACTGGCTGTCATAAATGCAAGGACATAAGGTCATAAGATGAGAACTGCATGGTAGTAAGTTCTGTGGGCTATCCATTACCATAAAAGTACCTCTTTATATATTTTAAGCCAAAAGCATGATTGTCCACATTTGGAGAATCATATTTCTTACAACTTTGCTCATTATTCTTTGGGTTACTGGATTTCCCATGCTGTTGGAACTACCCAAATACTGTATTTCAGATGGTTATAGCGCCATCTACTGGAAAGATAACATCAACAAAAATTCCTCTGGCAGCTGAACTTAATTTTGTATAGCCCAGCTTCGTCAAATCCAGAGTATTATGTTATGCATGTATTATTACATACAGTATGTGTTAATAGGCAGGGCATAGATTATTATATAACTTTCTATATTGTAGTTAGATATTTCATTCCAAGCTTTCCTTCCGCTAAACAAATTAGGGAAAGTATGAAGAAAGTGGCTTCTGGAATTCGTTTGAATTTCTTTACCACCAGTACACGTAAGGGGCATCAGAATTTTTCTACTGTATAATGAAATAGCATGTGTGTGTATTTGTTTCATGTCGATGTGTATTCATATGCAGGTGTATACTGGGTAGCAAAGGGTATACCGCATATGCTTTACTTTAGTTCACAATAACTAGGAGGGCTTGAGATTGAACAGTTGATAGTTTCAAAATAACTGAAAATTAATGTGTCACACATTGAGTGAGGCAGTTGAACACATTTGCTCATTAGAGAGCAACAAAAATACAGTTGCTGTGGAAAAAAAAAATTCATGTTGAGAATATGTTAAAAATATGAAAATGTATCACTCTACCTCAGTGCTATTTTCACGGTGTCAACACTTAAAACAGAGTCAATATCTAATGAGCTTGAGTGCTGGCCGATTTAGGATAGGCAAGAGACCAACCTGTTTCACATAGTTATACTGTGTAATTCACTGCCACAAGTGATCACTGCCAATTTGCACAGTTTGAAAAGAGAGATAAAGAGGTTGAAGGAGAATAAGGAAAACAGTAGCTACCATATAAGCTGGTCTCTTATCTAAAACAGAGGTAAACCAGATACGTTCTCTTGATTTCTTAGGTTTCTATTTCTATCTGTAGCAGCCAATATAGCCAATAGTAAAGCTTTTGGCAGTTGTAGTCCAAAGGAATTGGAAGCATCCTATTAAGTACTATAGACTTACAATATTAGAAGCAATGTTGTGGAATACAAATAGGGGCATGATACAGATAGTCCTCAACTTAAAACAGTTTGCTTAGTGACCATTCAAAGTTTAATGACAATGAAAAAAGTGATGTGATCATTTTTTTACTATTATAGCATTCCCCCAGGGTCACGTGATCAAAATTTAGACATTTGTCAACTGATTCATATTTATGATAATTGCGGTATCCTGGGGTCATATGCTCTTCTGACAAAGTCAATGGGGAAGCCAGATTTATTCAACAAACTGTGTTACTAATTTAACAACTGCAGTGATTCACTTAACAATTGTGGCAACAAAGGTCGTAAAATGGAGCAAATCTCAACAACTGTCTTGCTTCGTAACAGAAATTTTGGACTCAATTGTGGCCATAAGTTGTGGACTACCTGTACTAAATTTGGGTCCTGACTTCCCGTATATACAATTTTTTGTTCCCATCTGAGGAATTGCATGTTAAACAAGAAGAGGCTTCTTCTGATCGAGCAACCCTTCTTACTTCCCCACCCATCTTTCACAATTAAAGCCTTTAGTCAATCTTTTTTATAGAAGCTGGAAGACACAAAACTCCATGCCACTAAAGTATATATAATGTCATTCAGGGCCTTTGTTCTTCCTCATTCTTCATATAAAATTAAAATCATCTGCAATTTTGGCATATTAAAGAGAGCCTTCTCTTTAGTGTGCTCAATTAAGCAAGATGGCATTTGAGTATTGAAAGTTTTCAAGTTAGCCTGTAATTTTTGTTTTCAGCATGACAAGCTTGAACCAGTTTTAAAGACACATTTGATATTTGGTTAAAAAGAGCAAACCCCTCTCCTTACTGACATTGATAATGTTTTCTAATCTGGGTAATGAAATATCTGCAAGAAAACAATCAAGCTCAGGGGACTCCTCATTGGTTAAAAACAATTCTTCTGAATTTGATTTTAATACAGTATATAATGTATTAAATGCACACTACTGGCTACCATCTGAAGAGGACCATCTTAATAAATAACCTAGTGTAGGTTTTTAGGATTTTACTCTCAGTATCTTGCAAACTGTAGTGTATAATGTAAGATTCTCAAGTGTGAATTTGTTCTTTATGACATCTTGGTTTGGTTTAAGCTGAGAATCCTGAAGATTATCAGTCTTTAACTTGTGCATGGTGCTATCCTAAACCCTTACAATAGATTACAAATATTGATATATAGTCTAAGACTTAATCAATACGGGTGAATTATTGGAGAAACTGAGGAATGATGAATTTAACAACCCTAATATAAAAGCACTTCTGTAGCATTTTCCATGTGTTCAAAATATTTCATGTGCATAGTTTTATTATTCCTATCAAAACTCTTTGTAATTAGATGGTATTATTCCTATATTATAGATGTGGAAGACTAAGACTTGGGAAGTGCTTGCTTAAAATTGTGTAGTCAGTTCATGCCAAAGGTTATGTTTTATTTGAATATATTCAAATACCATTTGACTGAAAAGTAGAAACAGTTTCTAACTGCTAATTTATAAGCATTTTTAATATACATTTTGTTGCAGTTTTTAAAATAATGTACCAAAAACAACCTACAATCCCAAACCATCAAAAGTGAGTAATAAACAATTTAAAAATAATAATAAAAGGCACTATGTACCTATTCAAGAAATAACCAAAGTGCTGTTGCATATGTAGCTTGAGTTGGAAGAAACCAAGTGAAGCTACTTTTTAAATGCGTGTTACCATGTATTATTATCAGTGTGTTTCCTAAATTTCCAGTTATGACTTTAGTGGATGAACCTTTGATTCGTGCAACAACCTATATTCCTCTGATGGATAATGCAGACTCAAGCGTAACAGAGGGAAAGAGAGAAGCAGCTGATTTGGTGAGACATGATGGTCTTGAAGGACTGCAGAAAGTCAGTGTGAAGAAACTGAAGAATGAAACTGATAAAGGTATTGGTGCAAAAGAGAAGTCATGGCCCAGAAAACTAGTTGGTTGTGCTATGATGCACGGATAACATAGTCATTGCCACAATATTCTTAAGAATTTGAGGGTTTGGGTTTTTTTAGTTGAGAAAAATTAAGACTGTGGGCAGATGCAGAATTTATAATAAACGGATTGAAACCAAACGGTAAATATAAAGGGAAGGGCTGGACAAGTTGCATCAGAAATCAGATGGAATAGAAAGGAAAGAAAGGAAGAAAATTGGAAGGAGCTAAGGCAAGAAGAAGCATTAGGAAAGAAAAGGGAAGAGATCCTTTTCAGGTGATACAACAGTTTAAAAATCTTTCTGTACTGTACTTTGAGAGTTGTGTTGGCTTGGCCTCCTGATAAAGGCTTGATGTTGGTGCTTGTGGTTGGTTTGCCTGTTCCAGAAATGACTAACTTCAGTATTTTAAGTAAGGTGTTACTATATATTTCTGAGAACTTGCTGATGGCTTCCCCAAGGTGAAATGCCTGAACTCTGATGTTAATTTCCAAGTAGAGAAATACATTAAGTTCGTGAAATACGTTTTTCAGAGGATGAGACAGAGTTCTGAGATGAATATGAACCCAAACAGGGAAGTAATGACTGTACTGCGTATCTGATGTCTACGGTGTTTGAAGAATAGTCAAAACAGTATCTTTTTACGTTTCATAAAAGAAAGATAAGGAGCCTTAAAGTAACCTGCCAATAACCAGCCTTTATTTTTCTTCTGAAATTGACGTATGAAAAAAATCTTTTGGTGGGAAATCCATTTTTTATCTTGGGTGGGAAATAATCTGAACATTGGGTGTTCTTGTTTCTGTTTATCTTTAAGACAGAAAAAAAAATCAAAATAATTATTTATGGTAAAATAAGCCTTAGATGGAACCAAAATGACTTCAATACACTTTCTAATAAAGCTACTCTCTGTGCTTAGGGAGATTCTGCCTGTAGATTGCCACTAATCCATTCTTTCTTTTTAATTGTGCCTTTCACTCCAAATATTTGGAGTTTTGTGTCTCAAACATTTCCTAGGCATAAAATGTATTTGCCAATACAAGTAATCCTCTCTTACTGACTGCAATTGGGACCAGCAATTCTGGTGCTAAGTGAAATGGTTGTTAAGTGAAACTTCATATGAATGTGCCCATCTTATGATGCCACTTCTGGCTGTAGTTGTGAAGCAGATAACCCACAGTTATTAAGTGCAATGTCATGTGACCTCCACGTGACTTCCTACCAGTTTCCCCATTGATTTTGTTTGTCAAGCTATCTGTGAAGGTCACAAATGGCGATCACATGATCATAGGATGCTGCAGCTGTTGTAAATGCATGCTAGTTGTGAAGCACCTGAATCGCATTCATCTGATCAGCAGGATGCTATGAGGGCCACAACTTTTGAGGACCAATTGTAAATCTCCCTTTTCAGCACTGTCATAATTTCCAGTGGTCACTGAATAAGCAGTCAAGCAAGGATTACTGGTATTTATTACATTTGTAGCTTGCTGGCACCTATGAAAAAGCCTGCTTAAACGTTTTCTTCCATGTATGACAGAATAGTAGTTTTCCTTTTGCTCTTACTGTAAAAATATACTGCTTTCTTCTTATAACTGTTCTGTTGATCTCATTATAGAAAATGCAGATGTGAAATTTAAGGATTTTATCTTGGTTATGAAGAACATGATATTCACAGAAGAGGAGGCCATGAATGTGGTGGAGTTATTGAAGGAGAAATCTAATGCCATACAGGAGATTCTGCACAAGGTGCTTTGAGACTAGCATTGCTATTGCATTTGCTTATCATCCAGATAAATACCTGGATTTTCTTTTTTTGGAAAATAAATAAATTTGGATTTTCTTTCTTTCTGACAATAGGTCAGAACATTTTTGAGAAAACCTTTAAAATCTTCTAAATACAAATAATGTCACTATTTTGTTCCTGTACCACATAAGATATATTTGCTGGTTGCTGGTTGTTAGAGAGTGTGTTCTTGAGCAGAAACATGTGCCACAATGCATTGTTTTATTACAAAAGCTCATCTTGGATTTTATACAGTAGCATGGGTAGTTGCTTCTAAAGAAAGTGTATAGGTCTTTGAATTAGATTCTGCTCCTTATTTATTGCAACCCTAAAATATTTCACATGCATACTAGTGAATTTAATAGTATTTACCACATGCCTGGCAATAATTTTTTGACTGGCTCAGAAATTCTTTGACTATCCAAATTGATGAGTTATCGATCGTCTTAGATCAAGTGTTCTGAAACTGCTGCTGCATGTAATCATTAATATGAATGAATTGAAGATTGAAGTATAACAGCAACTTACTGTATGTCAGGAAATAAGCTAGAGGAGGAAAATGGATGGCAGGAAAATGATTCTGATTTGCTGTGGCTTAAACTGATTTATTGTGACATGTGATCTGGTACTTAATTCCTTCTTAAGTTCGTTTTATGTTCTTCATGCAGGCAAGTAAAGGAGACCCAGCTGCAGTGCTCCATCAGCTGCAAGAAAAAGATAAACTGCTTATGGCAGCAAAAGAAGAAGGTGCTGTTGCAAAGGAACAATGCAAACAGCTTTCCCAGGTACAGTGAATCCCAGAATAAGTAAAGGTGCCATTGCTGGTATAGGCAGATGTAAAGGGAGGAACCATCATTCATGGAAAGCACAGTTAAGTATGTCATTTATACCACTGATAAAAACAGCTATGCTGGGAGGTTTGATATTAGGCTTTTTAAAAAAAAAATCTTTTCAGCGGGGAACACTTCAGGTGTGAAGACAAGATGGGGCAAATCCATCGGAGGTGAGCATACATAACAGTCTCTGTTCTCCCTACTCCTTCCAGCAACTCGTTATTTCTATACAGATTTTGGTGCCTCCTCCCTATGCCCTGCTCAGCTGTCTTTCAACTTTTTAAAAAACTCTTTCCTATGGTGAACTGTATCCAAGTCTCAAATCTTTAAAATCTGGAAACCCACTAAAGCATCTGCTGGTAGGATTATGTCTGCCCTTGATGTCTGTCAGTTCCCATGTCCTATTGATTTTATTTTTTTAAAGATTCTTTTAATTAAAAGGAAATAAAAAAAGATGCTGGAATGCTGTAGAGCAAAATGTAATTCTTAAGTATATTCCTTGTTTCCAGGAATGCTTCCTTAGCCTCACAGATGCTCTGAGACATACCTAGAAATATGATAGGGAATCGTATCCTGTGCTTTGTGTAAACTGGCCATGGGCCTCAGAATGAGGTGGACTATTGATAATACTGTCTGATTTGGTCCTAGGAACTGATGACAGAGAAAGAAAGAAGCAATTTGGTTATGGCAAAAATGAGAGAGCGAGTTAACACATTGGAAAAAGAGCATGGGGTTTTCCAAAACAAAATCCATGTGAGCTACCAAGAAACCCAGCAGATGAAAATGAAGGTAAAGTCAACATCTCTAATGAAAATGTTCATTTTGACTTGAGTATCTAGATCAGTGATGGCGAACCTCTTACTTACTGAGTGCCGAAAAATACGTGCTTTGCGCATGCCTTCGGCACTTGCATGCAGCTCCTCCACGTGTGCTGCATGTGCAACCGCACCATCTGTGCATGCATGCAGCTTTTGCACATGCAATGCATGCACACTGTGCATAGGCACTGATGCACACATGGGCAATTTTGTGTGCATGCACAGGAGAGCTCTGAAGACCAGCTTGATTTTCTGCTGCAATTGTGCACATGCACAGTGGAGGCCCAAAGACCATCTGGGTGTCCGCAATCGTGCATGTGTGCATGCTCAGCTGGAGTTCAGTTGGCTGACAGCTTGTGTGCCAGCAAGATGGCTCTGCGTGCCACCTATGGCACCCGTGCCATAGGTTCGCCATCACAGATCTAGATGCTTAGGATGGGAACATGCATTATATCTCTTGGGTGCATATTACATTTCTCTGTGTTTATTGATAACTTCTTTTCTGTCCCATGTAATGTGAATAAGCTAGTTGTTTTTTAAAGAATTCATCTTTACATAATTTTAAATTGGTTTTGTCCCACAGGATACTAATTTCTTTGGTATATTTGTATTGTGTTTTCTTTGAGTGACCAACAAATAGATTTTTTAAAAAATTAAATAGTTAGCACCTATAGCAAATTATAAATAATAGTATGTTCTTTATTTCTCTAGTAAGAGTGAATCAGATTTATTCTTTTAAAATGTAGACTGAACAAAATCCTGTAACATCCTTAGTTAGATGGTTTCTCTAAACCAGGAGTGCCCACACTTTTTTGGCTTGTAGCTACTTATAAAATGACCAAGACAAAATGAAATACAAAACTTAGGCCAGCAAGGCTTTCGCATGGCATACCTTCGGATAGTTGGAGCCAGGCCTCACAC
>JAEANM010003888.1:0-21641 GCA_017656035.1 Myanophis thanlyinensis
GAAAGATTTACGATATCTCCCCCCGACTCTGGCAGTTCCCCTCTTCACCTCCTCTTACCTCCTCTACGGGGAGGGTTGAGTTCCAGCAAGAGAGCACAGATCGAAACCGCGGATGATCACGGATTCCGACCTGCCGCCGATGAAGCCAAACAGGAAGTCCCCAGAATTGCAGAACTTTTTGATGAGGGATCTTATTGTGTATGGCAGAGTTGTCACTTGATTTCATTGAGGGCCACATCAGGGTTGTATTTGACATTAGGGGGTGGGGTGGTTTGGGGCATAGCCAGCCCTATATCACTCATGTCAAGGGCGCCTGTGGTGGCCTGAGTGCTCTGCCAGCGAAAATGGGTGCCTGAGCTCCATTTTCGGCTGTGATGGCTTCCTGCAATCTTCTGCCAGTGAAAATAGATCTGAGCAGAGCCGCATATTGTCCTCACGAGCTCCATTTTCACTGGCAAAGGCACCGTGGGCCAGTCCTTCACAGTTTCCAGGGTGGCCCCACAGGCCAGATCAAAGCACCCATGCCCGCGGGTCTTGAGTTTGACACCCCTGGTGTATAGGATAAACATTTTATAAGCAACCAAACCATTAATTGTACTTTTTGCGCCTTATATCTATAGCTCACTTTATAGCCTTTGTTTTCAAATAATGCTTTTTATTAGGACTATTATTTTCACATTTATATTTTCTACTCCAGATAAAAGAAATGAGAATGCGGCATTCAAGATTTTTTTTAATCCTGTGATATACACATTCATATAAGAGTCAAATGTTTAACACTGAGAGACAAATACCATTTCCCCATTTTTGTTAAGACTTTCCTTATCAATTGCCATTAACCCTAAACTTAGCTAAATTAATGGCATCTCCTTGGTCATATTTTAATGGATTATTAAAATGCTACTCTACTTGCAGAAATCAAATTCCCTCTGAAGAAAAATCAGTTTTCAAGATACATCATTCTAAAACACCTGTACCAGTTTAAAGACAACTGGATTCATAATACCATGTTCACAAAAGTCAAGTCATTAAATTGAATACAACTATGTATATGTTTACCATATTAAACAACTCAGACAAACAATAAATAGTACCTAATCAAGAATACTCCAGCAACATTGACAGGGCAAGCCCTACATAAAGGGAGAACAAACCCACTCCCTTCTAGCACTGGTGAAGTTACCTAGCTGGGTAATAAAACACCTACAAGAAAACAACCAAACTCAGAGAGCACTAAGGACTTCACAGAATTTTTACTAAAATAATCACTTGATATAAATGAAGATGGACAATATTATGGACCAGCTAAAGATGTTGCCATATTTTTCTGTTCTTAGCATGCTGCAAATAACCCAAAATCCTAACATTGAAGTAGAAATTTATGATCAAAATAAACTAGACGCTCCAATCTAGTGAGTCCTTAATTGAAAATTAAGTTGTTTAAATATATTCTGAGTTCAGCATGCTTAATGGAGGATAAATATAAGGATGGGAGAATAGACATATTAGCATGAGTTCTGGCTATCTGAAGAATCTTCTCACCCCAATGAGACTGGTCTGTCTCACTTGTGCCAACAGAGGAAGCATACTGCGGATCCCGTAAGTCAAGGAATTTTGGCTGCTGGGATCCAGAGAGGAGCCTCCTGCCCTTTGGAACATCTTATCCCCTAAGGTGAGATTGGTTCCCACTCTCCTGATTTTTCAAAAGAATCTCAAGACCTGGCTTTGGCAGATAGTTTGGGGACCCAATAGGGGAACTTCATACTGGAGATTGTTGACTAATTAAAACTCAATAGTACCTTCCCACCTCCATGTGTCTGGCTACCTTTTTTGCCATCTTGGATCCTTGATTTTATCTGTTAATGTTTTCACTATACTGAGTTTTTAGAGTAGATGACTTTACTGTTTTTCAATTTTTTAATGTTGTAAGGCACCCAGTCATTGACTACAAGATTGGCAGCAAATAAATTTGCCACATTAATACTATGTCTCTGCCAACTTAGAGATCAGAGGTATATCTAAATTGGCAGATACATAGTATTTATTTACCAAATTTATTTGCTGCCCATCTTGTATCCAATGTCTCTGGGTGGCTTACAACATAAAACAACTGAAAACATTAAGATTAGGCAAGATAAAAGCACAATCCTTCCTAATTCTGAAGAATATTAATGCTGAGTAACTATGACTGAAAAAATAAAGTCAGGCTATTAAGTAGATAATTGCAAAATCATTTAAAGCTTTCCAAGTTTTCTTAATTGGCAATAGCCACTAAATATTAAAATATTTATTCCAATATTCATTCAAAAAGGCTCCAACTACTTATATACAATTAATATAAAATAAAACAACAATTAATATAAAATAAGACAACGTACCCTGCGGAAGTGACTATAATTGTAGGAATTATAAAACCAGTTCCATGCATAAATTTATCATAAGAATAAATACCAATTTCTAAAGCAACTTAACTATTTCTTTATTGCTAGAGAATTTTATTGTGGACATACTGCCAATACATTCACATTTATTTTGATTATAAATTGTGCACCCAGCTTGAAAATTGCCTTATTAACTTCATTAATACCTCTTCTCTGCATCTATCAAAATCCATAGGAGCCACTACTGTTTTTGATTCCATTCTTGGTGCTATTAATGTTGTTGGGGTAACAGGCGTTATAGCTGGAGTAGAGTCTGAAGAAAGTATTGGTTCCCTTTCTGGACTATCCAAAGAAACTTCTTCTGTTGCTTCTAGAAAAGAAAAGAGAACATTTCATGCATTAGCCTGGATAGTTTTATACACATGTATACAATGAGAAAGATTTATCTTTCATTTACTCCTGATCCTCAGTATAATTGTGTCTATAATTTAGAGCAAGCTTAATTTTAATTATGTATTGCATGATTAATATTTGTAACATTCTGTACTCTGTAGTTACAAGTAACAGAAATGTTTAATGCAAATTAGGATCAATTGCAAAAGTAATTAGCATACTATTAAAAGGAATGGAAGCGATTCTGAATATGCATTTTACTATCATCCATCATTTAAATACAAATAAGGGTGAAAGACAAGTTAGGGAATGAACCTTGTTCAAGTACTACCTGTAAGCCTGGTGGGCTTCTAGGGCAGCACATAACACAGGCGGTTTAATGATTTGTTCTTTCTACTAGCTGCCCTCTGAGCAAAGGTTAAGCCAAAATTTCAGCCATTATGAATATAATCATAATATTAATCTTTTTTAACATATGTAACTAAACTATGAAGAGATCAGATAAGAGAAATGAAGTAAAATAATATATTTCAAAGTACATTTCTTCACTTAAAATGTATCCAAATAGTTACAGTTGTCAAATGAGTAAATATTTTAACTTACAATTGAGCATAACATAATACTTTAGTGATATTATTTTAAATCACCTTAGAGTGGATATATTCTCCATGTTCTTGGATTCAGAACATTCCAAGTATCTTGATTTGATTTGATTTATTTGATTTATATACCGCCCCCTCTCCCTAGGGACTCGGGGCGGTGCACAGCCAATAAAAACACAGATACAATAACAAATTAAAAGCCTATTAAAATAATTAAATAAAGGCTGTGAGCCTTTATGAACAGTGAGCTGCTTGGATGGTGTACAAGAGAAAAGCTGCTGATCCAATATATTTTTATATCACTATGATTGTTATAATTCATCATAAAGCTGTTTTTAAATAAAGTAATAAATGTTAAGCTACTGATCCAGAAATGTAACTTCATAATTAAAAATACAAGTAGTCCTTGTTTAATGACTGCCTTGTTTACTAACCATTCAGTTATAATGACAATAAAAAAGTAACTTTAGATCAGTGTTTGCATTTACAACTTTCACAAGTCCCAGCAAAGGAAAGGCTGAAGTAACATTATAAGCAGAGTCAGAGTTTCTCTTAGCAACCACTTCACTTAACAACTATAAAGGGTGAAGCAATCTTAGATTCTAACAATGAATTGCTCTTTCTTAAAGACTGGTTTTAATTATTTAGAATTCAGGAAATAGAACATTCTTTTGGCTTGCAACAGTAATCTCTGCCAAAGTTTCTTTAGATCAGCTCTGGTAACTATATTACTCGTTGCTAGATAATGATCAGAAGTAGTTTGCCACTGCCTTATCCTAGGTTGTTTTTTTTTAAATCAATCTAATCTATATTCTTGGCATTTCCTGTCCATCCCCCAAATACAAACAATATTAGCCTTACAAGATCAATCAAGACTGTATGGAATTTCTTTTTCAATAAAAAAAATGGTATCTTATGAAAAAGCACTAATAAGGTGCAGCTAGGACAAACATTTTACACTTTTAAACAAGCACTGTTTATATTTTTAAGTAGCTGTTCTCAACTTTCAAGGAATTCTATACTGGTTCTTGAAATACTTGCAGTTATTTATCTGCTACACAATCCAAGTTAAATAATCAATATAACTTATCCTAGAAATTAGCATCAAGCCTGCCCTAAAAGCAACTGAATAGAAATACTCATTTAATTGTGTAAGTAGCCACATGAACAAGCTTCTCAGACTGTGTGTAACCTTCATTATATTTTGCCTTAAAGAACAAAATGTCATAAAGATGAAATACATCAGTTGTTAGAGCAATTGCTGCATAATTTATACTACTGGATTCTCAGAAATGTGCTTTCAAATTGGTTGCATTTTCTTCCAAAGCAATCCAGTGCATGATTAAAAAAGGAAGTCCAAAAGTTGTAATTTCTGCTCTAAGGAGAACTGAATTGCCATACAACTGAATGACCATTTCTTGAATATCATTCACAAAACCAAGCTTGTCAGTACATATGCACAAATGAAGCTAATTTAATTCAGCTATGTCCTTCATGCTTCAGTTACCAAAACAGTTTCAATAAAACATGTTCTGTGTTATAGTTTAAGCCAAGAGAGACTGAATATAGGAATTATGGCTTGCCTTGTTAAACTTAGGTCAAAGCATGACTTCTCAAAATGAAACATAAGAAGAAGCTGTTAATATGCCAAAAAAGAGAAAAGAATGAACTTTTAATCTTTCAATCTCTATTTTGTATATACAAAGAAAACAGTGTATTAAGGTTGACAATGGCCTGATATTTTAATATAATTTTAGGAGATATTTGCTTGTTATCCACTGAAATGCTATAGTTGCAATGATATAGTTATTCAGACCAATTTTGTTTAAATATTAAAAAGTGTTCTGATATATTTAATAGTAACTAAATGATGATAAAGTATGCAAAACAGGTCACTAAAAGTATACATTGAAAAAGCATGCATGAAGTTTTTCCAGTAAATAACTGGTTTAAATTGGGAAAGAAATTACCAGCAAAAAGATCTTCCCTATCATCATCTAATAAGATTTCTGTAGGCTTAGGACCATTTGAATTTGTACTGATGTCTTCTGCTGGAAGGCTGGCTGGTTCTGGAGATGAAGGGCTTGACTAGAGAAGGGAATAGAGTTGAGAAATGGTCAGTATTTACCCTATGATTTTTTTGTTAACATTCACAAGTAGAGAATAGATTTACTCATGTCAGCACTTTCCATTTCCTCAAAGCTGTAGAGTAACACACTAAGAAACCATTCATTATTGTTTAGCAGGATATCTTAGCTAATGTTTTTACTTTGTAATATTCACTATATTGTTCATTCCTTTGCACTCAAATGTCAGTCTAAAATTTAATTCATATTTGTTAATCCAATTTAAATGTGGTAACATTGTTGACTTTTAAAGCGCCTATAATAGGAAATAATTATTGCCAAGTAATAAAAAGAGGTTGATGTAAGTATATCCAAACTTATAAAAAGCTTTTAAAATTGTAACCATATGAAGACTTAATTGCATTAAATCTCACTTACTACAGTTGAACTTCTGAATTCATTTATAGATTTATCAGTAAATGATTTAAAAATATATATATTTATAAGTATAAGCTTAATCTCAAAACTTAAAAAAGACAATGGTTTCTAAGTGTGCAATAGGGCTAACACTGATTATCATAAACAAAATTTAAAAACATCAAAATACTTAGGTTTTACACACTACTAAATGAAGCAAAATAAGTTAAGAAATGGGCTGCCAATGAATGAAATATAAAATGCTAATAATGTAATTTCCTATGGAGCTAGCCTAAGGGCACTTCTAGGCTAGTCTAACTATTTTGACCAACATTTTAAATACCAATTGGATAATATTAGATAAAAATATTTCATGGATATAAAATAAGGTCTAACAGATCAGGCTTATCAATTCAACAAATTTCTAGCAGGATAAGTGACTCAAAACTAAGCATGGTAGAGCCATAACAATACTTCTGAACAAAGAGGTTCCATTTAGTCATTACATATACAATATGAAAGGAGTAAAATACCCGACTCTGGAAGGGTCACTCGTTTGTTCACTCCAATAAGGTTGGCTAAGTGCAGTTGGAAATTAGATGGGCATGAGAATAACAATAGATCTTCATTTTTTTTTGTCAGCAAGTCATCCTTATTTACTTGTTTAAGGTTAAAAACTATTTCAACTGCAAACTAAAGCTACCAAACTAGAAGTCATGAATATTTTGTGGTTGTGGATTCCATTACTGTCCATTCATTTTAGTATGTGATCCCAGAGTCCACTGGTAGAGCATTTGGCACTCAGGTTTTGAATATACAATAATGGCACATAAAATAAGAAAAAGAAATAAAAACCAAACTTTGGGTACCAAACATAATTCAATCAATCAAATCAATCAAATCAAATTTTATTCATCACATGCACAGACATACATAGTATAAAATGCAGTGAAATGTGTATGCGACCACTCGCCACCTTAGGTAGTAGGGCAAGAGAATAGTATAGACATGGAAGAAGAATAAGTTAGGGAGTGGTTTAGAGAGATAGATTATAGGAATAATTTATAGTCCTGGGTTTGTTGGGGTTTGGTTTAGGGTCCGTATTGCCTGTGGAAAGTAGCTCCTCCTTAGTCTCTCTGTGTTGGCTTAGAGGGAGTGGAGGCGTTTTCCTGACCACATCATGGTGAACAGTCTGTTGTTGGGGTGGCTGGGATCCTTCATTATTTTCCTGGCTGTAGTTTGGCATCGTCTGTTGTAGATGGAGTGCAGTTCAGGGAGCTTGGTATGGATGATGCGCTCTGCAATGCACACTACTCTCTGTAGAGCTTGCCTGTCCTACATGGTGCTGTTCCCAAACCAATCCTTAGATAAAAGACATGCCAAAGCTATCCCTTCTGGAGGTGTGCAAGAGGTATTGATCACCTATAAGATTCTAGTAGGTCAAAACAAGGAATTCTGAAGTCAAAATATTTTCCACACCTGTACTAATTTCCCTGGGGTGATTACATATAATAGGAAGCTTCCCTGGAGAGATTAGTGTTGATTTAAATTACATACAAGGCTTTGTATTTAGATTGCAGATAATGCATCTGAGCCTTTATGTATTATCTGACAGAGGAAACAATGCTGAGACAGACAAAACTGATAAGATACTTTCAAGCAACTCTAGTGTAGCTTTTTTAGATGTTAATACTTTCATACCCTCTGTGACATCACCAACCCATTCCTGTTAATACTGCAGGATACAGATATGCTGTCCTAATTGTTAAATGGAATCAAATCCAGCGGAAATGGTTACTAAAAAAGTAACTAAAGCCGCTATAATTCTGTAGTTATTTGAACACTGAACTTTCAATAATTCAATGAAACAAAATAGGGCTTTGAGTTATATCAGAACATTGTACAACATACTCTGATAAACAGCAGTGTCCCATAGTTGTAGAGATAAAACTTGTGATAATAACTTTGTTATATAGCAAAGGTTTTAACCAAAGATCCAAATTCATCTTTCATGCATTGACTTGTTGGGCTGAACAATTAGTGACTTCTTACCAATTAGAAAATTAAACCTACAATTTAGTTATGAAATCAAATTCTGCAAATATTAAATCTCTCATTTATCACTATTAATTTCACATTAATAATCAACTCAATGTACGTTGATTTATTACACACATACATAATTTCTGCTGGTTTCAGTCTTCATTCTTGTAAAAGCTACTTTGGCTACTAGTTTCATCCAAACACGAGACTAAGTTCTGAGGGATCAAACTGCAATGTATGAAAAATATGAATATCTATATAATTAGATATAATCAATACCAACAAATTATTTCTAGCTGTCTTGTTTATAGTGTTATATATTTAAACGAGCAGTTTAGAAAGGCAGGAGTACTATATTCAATTTTCCTTCACGTATTTTGCCTATTCTTTTCACAAGGAGGAAAAATACTGACTCAGTATAAAAACGTGGAAGTAAGTTTAGGAAACAACCGCCAGCAAAGCATCAATACTTCCTTCCTGCGAAAGAAGGGTCATTAAATGATTTTATTTATCATATATGGCAAACAGATACTAAATGTGGTTGTTACAAATTAGATCATTTTGATTTATAAATATTTTGTGTTAGACCTATAAATATTAACATGAGGCAAGCCACTATCAAACTTCTTTTATTAAATCTAATAATTGCATTCAAGATACACAAACCAGTGCCTGAGCTAATTAAATTTTGGTAAAAATGTTGAAACAATAAATGTTTTCAATGGTGCAGGACATGAATACAAAATCCTATATTGAAAAATACACTGTATACTACTTTCCTTTAATTTATCAGTAGGTTTATAGTACAACCATCTACATGCCAACTGAAAAGTTAACCCATTGATTTCACTGGCTTGAACTCCCAGCAAAACTTCAGAAGCATTTGAACATCTTCCAGTAACACTTTGTTCCCCAATTAGCAGCCCCCAATAACAGTTATGATAGCAATAACAGAAATATTTGAAACAGCAAAAAAAGCTGAGGAATATTAAAATACAGGTAGTCCTTAACATACAACCACAGTTGAATCCAAACTATGTTACTAGGTGAGGTGAGTTTTGTGAGTTTTGCCCCATTTTACGACTCTTGTTGCCAGGTTTGTTAAGTGAATCATTGCAGTTCTAAACTAGTATCACAGTTGTTAAGTGAATCTGGTTTCCCCATTGACTTTGCTTGTCAGATCGCAAAACGTGATCACATGATCCCAAGACACTGCAACTGTCATAAATATGACTCAGTTGGCAACGGCATTCGAACATGTGACCGTGGGTATGCTGTAACGGTCGTAAGTGTGAAAAAATGGTCATATGCCACTTTTTGCAGTGCCATTCTAACTTCAAACAGTCACTATATGAACTGTTGTTAAGTCAAGGACTACCTGTACGCACTTCATCCATAGAAAGTCATTTTTAACAGGCGTTTTTTGCAGCACGGAATATACTCACCTTCAAACAGCTGGCACTTTCAGACCTCATTTTCCAAGGAGAAGCAGCCCACCACTAGGGAAACCCACTGGAGGAACCTAGTTCAGTAGCTATATACCTCCTTGCCCCAAAGTGGGGAAAATTAAGTCGCTTAGTGATTTTTTCAGAAAAGTGTCACAGCTGGGAATAAGCCCAGAGCTGGCTGCTGCAATTCGGGTTGGCGAGCCCCAGCCCAAGGAACAGCAACGAAAGAGGAGGCAGGTGTCACTCGCAGGAGTAAGCCAAGGTTTGAGGAACGCCCCTCCCCACAATAATTAATTCAAAACCTCTAGGACGGAGGAACAGCCATGACAAACCCAACAGCAGCTGCCCTGGGAGAAGAAATGAGGAGTTCCAAGAAGAGAGAAAAGTGGAGAAACCGCGACTCCTTCCTCCTTACCTCCAGGGTAGACACGGTGCTGATGAAAAGGTCTTCCCCGTCCTCCAGCTCTTCGAACTCTGCCGGCTTGCCGTCCCCAAACGGAGGGGGCTCCCTTTCTGTCGCCATCTTTCCCCGATCTCTTCCCCCCCCACCCCGGACCCCACTCTTCTCAGAGGCGCGAGATTTCCGGCAGCTGCAGCCAGTCAGATGACGAATATAAACCACGCCCCCTTCGCTTTCTTTTCCCCCCCCCTCACGTGACGGCCGCTGTGACCCGATGCGCGAGATCCTCCTTTCCCTACACGAGGCCGGGAAGGGCGGAGCTATATATAGGGAACGGTGAGGGACAAGCCGGTGGAGGAGTGTGGAGCGGCGGGAAGAACGCCGTTGTGGAAGTCGGAGCGGTGGCAGCGCGGAGGCGAGAGAGGAGAAAGCCTCCGTTGTCCTTTATTTTGGGTGCGGGGAACTTGGCTTGCGGCGTGGAAATCTCGTGTTGTCCCAAAGCTGCGTTTTCAGGAAGCAATTGGACTTTCTTTGTTTTTTTCTTTGAAGACGTTTCGCTTCTCATCCAAGAAACTTCTTCAGCTCTGACTGGATGGTGGGGGATGGAAGGATTTATATTCTTTGCAGACCTTGCAGCTGGTTATTTGCATCTTCTTAGAGGCCATCTGCAGGTGTATCTGTGGCCTCAGGGTCACCTGAGTAGTGGTCCTGAGTCCTGTAGGCTGCAATTTTTTTGGGGGGAGGGGATCCATTCCTACTCCCACACCATTCAAAGGCATCTCAAATTTCATAAGTAAAAGGCTTGTAGAGGTTCTCAGTCATCCATGGTTGTCCCAAAGATGCTTTTTCAGGAGGCAAGTGTTTTTTTTTTCTTTGAAGATGTTTCGCTCCTCATCCAAGAAGCTTCTTCAGCTCTGACTGGATTGAATGAATCCTTCCAATCTCCACCATCCTGTCAGAGCTGAAAGAGCTTCGTGGATTAAACATCTTCAAAGAAAAAAACCACTTGCCTCCTGAAAAAGCACCTTTGGGACAACCATGACCTGGATGACTGAGAACCTCTACAGACTAAATCTGTTCTTTCTCATTTTTGGGTGCGCGGAACGCTGAAAAGCAGCCCTGTGGGATATAAGCCATTTTCTTCTGAAAAGGCAACTTTTTTTGCACCTTTTATTTCTATTCCTTTTTCTCGTTCTGAGTTCAGTTTGTGTATTTGCTTTTATTATTGTAGTTAAAATTACTATAGTACAGCTTTTAAATTAAAATCAAATTGCATTAGAAACCTCTGGGCCATTGCTGCAACTCTATCTGGGATACACATTTGAAGACTCCTGTATGAAGCTTCCTACGGTTAATGTTCTATCTACAGCTGTGGCTTCTAAGTCTGGTTAAAGTATCGGGTTAAAAACCAGGAGATTGAGTTTGAGTCCTGCATGAAACACAAAGGCAACTTGGTATCCTTGAGCCAGGCAGTCTTAGAGCTAGGAAGGAGGTACATGGCAAACCACTATGAAATCTTATCATGAAAAATTCAGGGACTCATCCAGACAGTTGCCAAGAAGGAATATAATCCCAGAAGGGAACTCTTGACAGGCTTTTAAGGTTTTGTTTTTTGTCACTGTATCTCTGTTCCAGAGGCCTGTGTTTCCTTGACTTGGCCTATCTCAAAGGGTGGAAGATTCTCCATTTATTTCTTAACACATTATTTATTGTGGAGCAGCCTAAACCACAAGTGATGGTGGATTTCCTGCTGGCAGAAGATTTATGCACTCTGAAGAATGTGTTGCAGATGGGACACATAGCATTTCTGCTGAATCGCATTTCTCCTTGCCTAGAAGGAACCATTCCTCAAAGTTTGCACAGCATTTGTATCCTTACTTAGCAGTAGTTGTCCATTTGGATTGTAGTCATTTTCTAAAAAGCATTCATTCGTTCATTCATTCATTTATGAGAGTTATATACAGTAGCTACCCATTTTATTTGCCATAACTACTGACTAACAACACTGAAAATGATAGAAACAGACAAAATTAAAAAACTAGAACCCTGAAATGGTGCTCACAGAGACATAAAAATCCACTATCACAGGCTCCAGCCTTGCCATATCCTAGTATTCCATGCCCACCTCTTCCAAGGGATAAATGCAGAAATGACTGGGAAAGGATTTGCTTTGCCAGGTAAACCTATCATCATCACCACCAACATCATCATCATCATGTGTTATTCTTTGGAACAGTGCATTCAATAGTTTTTGCTTATCAACTGTGACAGTTGTGTGCAGGATTGTACTTATGGGTGATGACAGATGCAGATGTGTACAGAAGAGAGGGCCACATTTTTCCTTGTAGTAGTGCGTCCTATAGTACCACTCAGTGAAATAAACATGACAATGACAGGCACTACCCTAATGCAACTATAGGCACCTTAATGGTTTCCTTTAGATTCAATAACACATGACATCATAAAGGTTGATAGAAGGACACTGACCAGCAAAGCACTCTGTATTGATAGAGTAATAATTGAATGCAATTCATCCCTCATGCATTTTTCAAAATATCTGAGTGAATTGAGCAGTGAATTGTTTATTCAGTTGTAGAGCCATGATTTTAAGAAACATCCAGTTAGTTTCGTCTATACGAAATATGATAACTAAATATATATGGTAATGTTGGTGGAACATTGTTTTCCTGGTGAACACTGTCTTGGGCATACTTATGGCAGTGGTGGAATTAATTTTTTTTTACTACTGGTTCTGTGGGCGTGGCTTGGTGGGCATGGCAGGGGGGGGGTCATATGACTGGGTGGGCAATTTCTATAAGCAGGGCAATAAAGATTAGGCTAGAAACAACAATATTTTTTCCTGCCTTCCTTACAGGATTAACCCTGTAAATTGGAAAAATACAAAAACAGATTTCTTCTAACAACCGGTTCTCCGAACTGCTTAGAAAATTTACTATCCATTCTAGCAAACCTGCTGAATTTCACCTCTGACTCACAGATAAGCTACTATGAAAATAGAACAAATAGGGCTGATTTATGCAGGTTACAATGCCCTAGCTCAGGATTATCTCTTCTACCATAACCTCCAGGTGTTTTTGGAAGTCATCATAGGAAGAAAGAGCACACTACTAGACCCTAAGTACTGGTACATAGGTATCTGGTCATGTGGTGGTATACATATAGTCTGGATTCCCAGAAAGGAGAGGCAGCTTTCCAGAGGACAAAGGAAGTAGAGTTCAGAAAGTTTTGTTGATAGTTAAGATGGCTTCTCCCTTGCTTTTCCCAGAACATATTTGTAGTTATGCAAATAGTTACTTTAGTTGGCAACATTCTGTGTATAGAGGAAGAAAATAAAGTAAAGTACTCTTAAGTAAACCCACAGGTCGGTTTTGGAGGCCTGACAGATAGGGACATATCTCCATGTTGCCATAATTCCCCAACATTGATGAGTCAGGAATCTAACTTTGGTCAGTGAGATGTGTCAAGCCTTTTCAGCAGTTCTCCTCTAATGCAGATGTTTAAAGGTAGGAGAGTCAAGGTGGAATCCTCTGGCTCTATGCAGATGGCCATTCAAACTGTTTTCATCTATATGACTTGCTGGTTGGAAGGAAATGCAACATGCCAGCAGCTGGTTTCATAGAAGAGATGGAAGGCAGTGCGCTTTGGCTGAATTCTTCATGTTGTAGTCCACATTGCTGTCTTGGTTAGGGGCACAATTTCTATACTTGCTGCCATGTGGAAACCCAACAGTTTGTCTCCTTCCTCAGCTACTGCACAAAGTGCTCATTGCTTGATATTTGCGAGCAATTTCCCTCCGCAGCTTTGTTTGCCTCCTCTGACCAGTGAATGACAGATTCTGTGATTCATTCCTGCCTCCTTCTGGATCACAGCATAGCCAAACTAGATGTAGTGGACATTGTTGCAAGGTCCCATGGTGATTCTGTGAGGAAAGGAAAGAAGGCCAAAGCTGCAGGAGAAGCAGAAGCAGTGTCACTCAAGGAGAGCTGGCATTGTGCAGTGAGAGAAGACAGAGCCACCAACTCAAGCATGGTTGTGCAAATCCCAAGTGGGAAATGGAATGTGACATTGTGCAGATTGCAGACCTATCTCTTACTGACTTGCGTCTGGCAAAGATTCCTCAGTATCCTACAGCTCAGACTGATCTCTTGGAGGCAAATGGCAGCATTAGTAGCAGAAGCAGCACTCCAACCATCCTTGTTCTTGTCCCATTATCAATCTTTATCCTATTCTATGGTCTTTGTATTTTGACTTCCTTCCAAGATAATATATGATACAAGCTGAATTGATTTTAAATATATTGAGGCTGCCCTTGGATGATTTTGAAATAAGCAGAAAATGATAATACAGCTAAGGCCAGGTTGAGCCTGTCTCAGTTATAGGCTGAGATGAAGGCAATATGAGGACTGAACATTGTTGCCAGCGCTTATTTTTGGCTTGGTTAAGTGTAATTAATGATATATCTTAAGAAATGAATGCTAGAAGGATGTTCAGGTAACTCTTCTCACAGGTTCAGGAACTGTGGGTATATTTTCAGATCATACAGAATTACCCAAGTTTCTGAGTTTATGTAACACAATTTTAATGAATTGTATGATCTGTATTTACATCTCAGCCATTTTCTAAACATACGATTGGTTAGTGTATGTAGTTCATTGGCTTACGTGAAGAAGGCATATGATGTCAGCTTTTGTCTAATATTTGTTCTCTGATCTTGTTCACATATCATGCTGAGCAATAGTGTAGCTTGAGTTCGAATGAATTTATTGTACAAAATCTCTCCAGATTTTGTTCTATTACAGGTCTCATGAGCAACAATCTGGATGCTTCATATTAATTCTATGACATCTTTATTTTCCTTTCAAGATTTCCTTCAATCTTAAACTGATTTGCACATCAAAAGTCTATTTTTCATACCATTGTAAGTTTTGAGTGTTCAGGAGGAGCAAATGACCCAAATTATTCTCACAGGTATCTGTTCATGTCACGGCATGGTAAAATGTCTGCAAAATATATGTAGACAGTAATCCTGGTCGGGCACATAGAAACTAACTGGAGTCACTGTTATTCATTTAGACCCTAATTTACATACAGCTATCTTCTGCTGAGCCTCAAGACTTCCATCTTCAGTTTCTTAAGTCTGTATCAGCCATTAGAAATTGTTGCTGTGAATTTGGTTGTGGCTTCTTTTTTTCTTTTTCTTGCTTGGCAAAACATCAAGAGATATAGAGTCTCCAAAGGGAAACTTCGGGTCATCTTGCTTGCCTGCCTGCCTGCCTTCCTGTGCAAAACTGAGTGTGAGTTCATGCTAATAGAAACAGGATATAAGGGGTTCACTGCAAAGTACATTAAGTAGAAACATGGATCAAAGATCCACTTTTCACACTAACACAAAAACTGAAACATAAAAGAGGTACTGTGGTTATGTAAAATTGTTGCCAGTTTCAAAGAATTTTTCTTAAACGTTCTTTAGTCTGACTACCAGAACGAAGCTAATTAGCAGAGATTGGTGCAGTATCATTTTAGTCCTTTTAGAGAATGGATTCAATTTATTTTACATTTCATAAATTGATCAAAGTTGACTGATTGGAGTGCCATAGAAGCCTGATAAATAATAAATACATTATCAACTTTCTAAAAACTTGCTAATTCCAGAGAAAGCATATCAGGCTGCAAATTAGTCTCAGTGGGAGATATAAATGGCTATAGTAATTTCTTAATCATTTGTAGCACTCACATATGAAAGAGAGAGGTGAATTAGTAAAATCACTGGCAGTACATTAGTGAATCACACATTTGTTTTTAGTACTCTCTTGCCTGTTAAATCATTGAATATAGTAAAATCAGTCCATACCAAGAGAGATTTGTAGCTTCTGTGATGAACTCCCTACTTAATAAAAATATATATTTCCAGGGTTGTGTATTTGCTTACTTTTAATGCTTTGTTTTATCAATACGTTACTGTAGTTGAAGGGTCAATACTGCTAGTGTCACACTTCTAACATTTAGGCTGCTATTCATATGTATTACAGTGAATGAATGACAGCCATTATTGTGAACAGATTGCATTCAAATGCATAGTATTGCCATGATATAAAGGTTAATTATAATTAATCTCTAATTATGTTTTTTATTTTTTATTTTTTTATATTGTGTTTTTATGTCTTTGTAAGCCATCTTGAGTTGCTATCTGCAAGTAGGTGGAAATATAAATTTTCTAAATAAATAAATAATGTAATGTGAGAGGCCGAGCTCTGATATTATTTTTACTCTTATACTTACTTTAATACAATTTCCAAGGTTATTAAAAGCCCAAGAATATATTCCATCTTAAATATTCAGAAAATTAAGCTTACAAAAGGGCTTCTGCTAACTGTAAAGTTATTCTTTCAACTGAAGTTCAATTCCATATAGCACATAATGAATATCACTCCCTTAAGGAGATAAACCATTTCTCTATGGTATCTTCATATTGTCTGAATTAATTAACTTTTTGTTAATGGTTCTCATTATTGTGGCCAGGTTCTGCCAGAGCACTTCAACCTTTTCAGCTAAATTCTATGAAGTGGAGAAATAGATCTGGCCATAATGCCTGATATGATACTTTATCCCAGTATTTCAAAAATATATTTAGTAACATGGGGACAAAATACCCAAAAGATGAGCACTAATAGCCCAGAACTATATTTCAGAATTAGCTAGGATACTAGGATAACCAGTCCATAAAAATATGATACTCATTAGTACTGATTCACAGAGAAGTTTAGAAAAATCAATATTCATGCAGTTCTAATCTTTTTTTTTTTTTTTGGGGGGGGGGGGAAGGGCATAGATGATCAACCAGAGAGACCAAAATGACGTCTGTTGACTAAGCCTTGAAATTGAATTAGATAGTAAAGATGCTACCTAGTAGACAACTACAGGGGCTATCAATAAAAAGGAACTACTTTATCCTTTGCTTTCTAATTGGTTGTTTTCTGATAAGAAGATGTGGTAGAAATTATAAATGAAATACAATATCACCACGATCCTCTCTTTACCTGGAAACACACAAAAGTCTAACTTTTATAGCAACTACCCACTTAAAAAGTGCATGGTTGTGGTAATAAAAACCAGCCAATGATTTATAGTATTTGAAGTTTTTTATAAAGATTTTGTTTCCTTAGTTGCTCTTTTTCTGCCTTATTCTTGGGGACTTTCCAGATATCAGGCAAAGATTTTTTTTACCAGCCATGATATAGCCACCTGTTACTTGTTTAATTGTAGATATGGAGGCTGGTTGGGCTTTGTTGCTATAGAGTCTGTGGCCTTCCAAGACACTAAGCATAGCTCTAAGCAAGACTGGAGCAAAATATGCGAAAGCAGGGAAATAGAACTAAAAGGGAAACAGATTTCAGATCTAGGTTTCCTGCTAGGAATAAAAACAGATAAGACATATACTGTACTTTAGGAACAAAAGGTCATGATAAACAGGACATGTGTGTTGAAATATATTTTAAAAACAACAGCAGAAGAGTTCATATAAGGTTATGGGTCTCCAAATTTAAGGATGGAAAAAAAAAAAGCTTTCCACATTATATAATGGTACCTCAGGTCTTGACTGCTTCAAAACTCATCAACTTTGGTTCTGGAGACATTTTGACATGAAATGTCCCACTATTCATTGTTTGTTTGTTTGGTACCCAGTGTGGTGTGATAGAAAAAAGGGTATGGCCATGGAAAACAGATAGGAAGTGGATTATGCCAGAAAGGTTGGTGCAAAAGGAAGAACTGACAACAGACAGAAGATTGGCCATGCTGGGAAGGTCATTGACATTGGCAAAGGGACAGATAGGAGATCCCTCACAGCTGAAACAAAGAGTCACTTGATAAGTCACATGGTTTGTTTGGTAGTTGTTACTTTTAGTGCTGTTGAGCTTCCCAGAACCAATTAATGACAAATATGAGGTTCTACTGTATGTGCATGACATAACTTGTGCTAAATTGGTATCCTCCAGAGTTAACGGAGTAATATTTCTGTAAGTCTCTGCTAGCATGACTAAACACTGTGACCAAATACCCAGCCTTGTTGGTATTTAGGAAGCCAATGAAGACCTATCACTAAAGCCAGGATGTTGATGAAGCCAGGATGTTGATGAAGGTTGCACCATGGGGTGGTTGCTTGATAGATGAATGTGAAAATATCAAGGCCAATTCTGCTATTTCATTTGCCATCCAGATTTCCCTCTAGTAAATAGGACACTTTACAAAATTGTTTAATATATAAATAAGTCTAGCGACCAGCAGCAAAGTTGAAGGAAGCTGGCATAAAGTGACACATTAAAGAGAACAGGAAAGGCAAAGATTTGCTTAAAAAATTGTGCCATTCTTTTGGAACCACGAATATTCACTTAATGACCATTGTAAAAAAGGTGGGTGCTCATGTCGGGTGCCTTAATTTACAACTGCAACAACTGATGGCTGGATTTCTGTCCTAGCTATGGTAATAAGTTGTGGACTACCTATAAAACTTAGGAATTGGTAAAATTATAGACATGAGTCTATATAGACTTGGTTCTTTCTGAGCCTGGTTTTTTCCTGCAGACATTTAATTATTCAAACTAGGAAACATCAACAGTGCTGATAATGAGAGGGATTTGCTCTAATTTTATATTGACAGGGCAAGTGACAAGAATATAAACTCAGAGCAAACCCATCCTTATTAGCACTGGTGATGTTATCTACTGTAATTGGGTGATGAAACATCTGCAAGAAAACAACCAAGCTCAAAGAGCACCAAGGACCCTTCATTTTACCCCTGAACTAGAAGTATTCTCCTTTAAATTATAGTCAATTTGCCACTGTATTAGTTCAAGTACCCCAATGTTTATGTAGTGGATGGAGTGTCCCTGAGCATTGTAGGATTCATCTTAATGCTTCTGCTTTCTTCAACTCCTAGCTAGGAGCACCTCTGGGTTTTATGTCAGCAGGCTATGCAGTGGCATCTAGTGGTTCCAATGGTTACTGTAACTCTGTTTGATTGAAATGTTTCAAAAATGTTGGAGAACACAAAGCAGCAAATAATGTGTTTTTATATGGAAAACAGATTTTAGATCTGTCACTGTTCCTTTGGAACCAAAAATTAGAAATAAAAAGAATGTTGAAATAAAATATACTTTATTTATTAAAGTAATATGCTTAAAATATGCTCTTTATTTTCCTTTATATTTAATAGATTATAAATCTTAGTGGCATGTACGTATGCTTGTATATGATGATGTATTTTTTTCATGATTCGAATGAGATATTAAAGAAAACCTTTAAACATCCAAATTATTTCAATATATGGCTTTGGTTGCTGGGGTGTTGGAAATCCAGTCAAAACGATATTGTTGGGAGGCGGGAAAGGACCTTAAATCTCTTCTCATTTTAAAGCTCCTGTTTTCTTAGTTTATTTAGTGTATTTATTACATTTATATGGCACTCCTTACACTGATAAGTGAGAAGTATTCCAGTGAGCCCCCTTTTCTCTAAAAGCCCATTGATGCCAGCTTTCTTGCCCTACTTTAAAGGCACCCCATTTATTCTTTTTCCAAGGGCAAGTTCTTACAATAGATCCTCTATCTCATGGACAACTTGTTGCTTAAATAGATTAAAACTGATCCAGAGTTTTCCAACTTAAAAGTGGTATTTTCTATGGGAAAATAAAACAAAGCCTTCCATGTAATAAGTCTAAGATATGGGGAAAGAGTTTTGGTAATCAACAACTTGCTGGACTCCACTGTAGGACTTTTCCATCAGATCCAGATACTCTTATTGTCAGAACCAGAAGGACATTAACTTAACAGCTATCCCTCCCCCTCCCTCTCCCCTTTCCCCTTCTCTTACTCCTCCCCTTCCCTCCTTCCTGATAATGAAAATATTAATTTCATTGCTGAGACATGGTAAGGTTGGGTAGCAGGCCACACTTTTTGTATGATATACTGTTCGTGATAATGTTGCTGCATGGATGTGCCTCAACTTCTTTTAATTTGAAGTCTAAAGCGAGATCTATTGACATGTCTTCTTCATTTAAGGATAAGGTCCTTCTGGGGAAGTGGGATGGTTGGGCTTTCAAACCTTCTCCTAGGGCTTGGGAACCAGCTAATGAAACATTTGGGGACGGGTGTGTTCCCACAGAATCTACTTTAAGAAACACTGATATGGTGATGTTCCATGAATGCAATGCTAGGGCATGGGCATATGTGAAAGTATTAACGAGTATGGAAAATCAAAGAGCATTACTGAATTTATTTATTCTGAATAAAAATTTATATGTGTACATATATTTTAGAGCCGTGGTTGACACAGTGATTAGAATGCAGTACTGCAGCTATTTCTGCTGACTACTGGCTGCTTAAAGTTTCTCAGTTCGAGTCTCACTAGGCTCAAAGTTGACTCAGCCTTCCATCCCTCCAAGGTTGATAAAATAAGGACCCAGATTCTTGGGAGCAATATGCTGACTCTGGAAACTGCTTAGGACTTTAAAGCATGTGAAGCGGTATATAAGTCTAAGTACTATTGCTATATATTTTGGTGGGAAGTATAGAGATATAATCTTGAGTGATCAGGTTAGCAATCCTATGGAGGAATAATTGCCACTACATTATTTCATGAAGCTTTAGGGTTTGGTGCCTGCAATCCTCAGGTTCCATTTCAATGCTATATACAGACGGCCAACTAAAAGCTAACTATCAGTAAATAAAGACAGGTTGAATCATTAACTTTTTTTTAGTGCAAAGAGAGTACCAAGCTGTGGAATTAATATATCTTTGTAGACTGGGAATCTCTTTAAGGTTCAATTTGTGTTGAAAGAAAATAGCCTAGGGAATACATCATGAAAACAAAGAGATGAGAGCATTTTATTCAGCAGATGAAACTTCTTTAACAACTGGTAGAAATGGTCACATAACGTTTTCACGCTATGCAAAGTACATTAATGTGAGGGGAGAAGTTCATTGAAAAAAAAAACCCCTGTATTATGCAACCACTAAAGCCACCAGCTCAACCTTTAATAAAGAAAAAAAAAACCAGGGTAGTGGCCATCACTTTTGCCTTTTTGCAAGATCAATTAGAGAATAGAAAGCTATGCTTTCCAAACTTGTATCTTTCATTCTATTGGTGCTTTTGTGATTATGATAATCCTGCTGAAGCCTGGATAAGCAGAAGTGCAGAAGAGATAGAAATTCCTTACATAGGGTGACCAACCGTCCTCTTTTGCCTGGACATGTCCTCTTTTTACGTCCTGTCCGGGGCGTCCGGGCGGGTTTTCTAAATTTTATAAATTTACCCGGACGCCCCGGACTGGACGTAAAAGTGGTGACGTCATGTCCGGGCAAATGGAGAAAAGCGAGAGGATCCAGCTGGAACAAGGTTTTTGCTTCTCAGCCGAGTCGATTTGCGGTCGATTTCCAGCGAAGGGAAGCCCCCGGGGCCCCCCCGCCGACGCCACCCCCCCCGCTGCCACCGCCAATGTCCCCACGGAGCCCGTTGCCACCGCCAATGTCCCCCACGCCACCGCCGCCAATGTCCCCACGCCGCCCGTTGCTGCCGCCAATGTCCCCACGGAGCCTGTTGCCGCCGCCAATGTCCCCACGGAGCCTGTTGCTGCCGCCAATGTCCCCACGGAGCCCGTTGCCGCCGCCAATGTCCCCCACGGAGCCCATTGCCGCCGCCAATGTCCCCCACGGAGCCCGTTGCTGCCGCCAATGTCCCACTGCCACCCGCTGCCGCCGCCAATGTCCCCCCCACTGCCGCCTCAGCCTCACTCCGCCCGCGCCTTGGCCACCCGGTCCGGATGGAGCCCGAGGGGGCCTGCGGTTGCAGTGCGGGAAGGGCTCGGAAGGAAGGCTGGA